>JAVQJF010022319.1:0-37465 GCA_036023855.1 Gadopsis marmoratus | reverse complement strand
AAACCATTCCTGCTTTGGGGGTCATCTCATTGTTGCCCCTCTAGTGCATCTGTTGTTAATTTCATTAACACCAAAGCAACTGAAACTGATTAACAACCCCCTCTGCTACTTAACTGACCCCAGAAGTTTAATTGGCTTGATGCTGTACTCTGTTTAAAAAGTGTTCCTTTAATTTTTTTTAAGCAGTGTATTATGTCAATACTAAAATGAAGGAACAAGGCAAAAAACGGTGGGAGACAAAAAAGTAGGTTAAAATAAGTAGGGAAATAAGACTTGCTTTGGGTGCAGATATGTGACCGCTTTAGAGTCAAAACACTAGTGAGGCATTATAGGCAATATCAGAATAGTATAGTTCGCCTATTTTATCCTGTATTTTGTTATTTTTGTTTTCTACCATTGGCCAATGCCTACATTTTATGAGGGAAGTGTTTTTGTTAACTTCCCAAGAACTTTTATTTGCAAGTGTTTAAATCAGACATACAAATTTTTTAATGTATTTTTAAGATTGTTTTGAAACATATTCATAGGATACATAAGTGTGTCTTATATACAATTATTATTTTACATTTTCTTGTACAGCCCATCTGACGTAAGGCCGTCGTCAGTTGGTGACGCCGTGTCTCTTTGTTGGCTTAGCAGCGGCGACGTTTTGTTGTTATTTTCGCTGCAGCTGAAAAACAGACTCGGATAATTTTGGTTTTCGTGTTCCGCAATCATTTCACACACTGTAGGCCTTTAGGTGTGCTTGTCACAAGTTGATAACCACCCTAGGAATGGACTCAGACGAGGGTTATAACTATGAATACGACGACGAGGAGGAGGAATGTAGCGAGGATAGCGCCGAAGAGGAGCCCGAGGACGACACCCTGGATCTCGGAGAGGTGGAGTTGGTCGATCCCGTGGTGGCCGGTGGGGAGCGAGACGAGTGCGGCGATACTGGTGGAGGTGGCCATGGTCCCGGCGAGGAAGAGGAGGAGGACTACCGCTTTGAGGTTTTGACTGCCGAGCAGATCCTCCAGCATATGGTGGAGTGTATCAGGGAGGTCAACGAGGTCATCCAGGTAGGTATTTTGGTATGTCGGCGTCAGGAAAGACCGTGGTCCAGGCTTGGTTGAAGCGTAAACAGGCCATGGACGTTAGCTTAGTTGTTAGCCTTGTAGGAGTAGTTTACTTGCTGGAAGTTGGCACTTTCACAACAGTTACCAGATTTACACAAGACTAAAATATGTTTTTTTTTCTGAATTTAGCTTTCATTTGTGTGCGTAGCATTTAAAATGACATGTGGACAACGTTAAATGTGTACATTTAAGGAAGCAATTTCCATACGGAATTTGTTCCAGGAAGTAGTCTAATCCCAATTGAGAAGTTGGCAGCAACGCTTGCTAAGCTAATGTAGCTTGCAAGTTAGCTAGATGCTAACTAGCCAACTAACAGTTAACTTAGCACCTCACCGGAAAAGCATAACGTCTTTAGTTCTAGTATTATAGCTGTAGCTAGATAACAGCCAAGTCATAGTTGACGACGGTCTGAGTGCGTTAACCTAGCAATTCAAACTTAACGTTATAAAGCGTGTAAAATACATTAGAGTTTACGTTATTCTAACGTTGAACGAAAGGCTTGGTCATCGAGTTGGTTAGCAAGTTACATGCTAGGTTATTTACGTTAACAAGATATTTTAAGCTTATAACTTCTGTGGTAACTTCCAAACCTGGTTTGATAACACAAACGAACGTTATAATCTGGCAACAGCTAAATCTTAAATTAAATACCAGGAAAAACTCAGTGGAGCCATTCGGCTTATCGTTAACTTGGGCCTCCATTTCCTTTCACTTAACGTTAATTACAGTTGGGTACAGAATTTACTTTTTTAAGAAGTAGCGTTGCGTTTTATACAAGAAAGTGTCTTGAGTGTCAACATGTCACTATAAATCAGCCCTAAAACAAAACTGGGTAAAATATCAGTACTGTGGCAGTTGGTTTCACAGCAGAGACAACAGACATGGTAAAAAAAAAAAAGGTATTTAGGTTATATTCTGATTTTTGCAGCACCAAATTTCAAAGTAAATACCTGCATCTGTTTTTTGAATAGAATTTTTCAATATTGAGAATGCTTTACTTGAATTTACTTTTCTTGTAAATGTAATGTAGTGACTGTGCCTTCACATGTCTAGAGTGACTGTTTTTGCCTGGCCTCTGAAGATGCTTTAGGGGTAAAGTTACAAGTGACTGGTAGGTTTTTGTAGACAGTCAAAGATGGCTCTGCAAACTTCAGAAATGCATAAAATGCAAAACTTGCATGAACATTGTCCATGAATATACTCAAGGTATTTTCTTATGTTTTGTCAACCCCATTTATATTGTTGGGTTGTAGATCAAATATTTGGAACATCTCTCAGTAACGCAATACAGATCAACAGCACCGCAAACTACAGCCTCTGAAATTAGTATAAAGTTGAATCAACACCTCCTAAAATGTAAGCAACAAAAGCTGAACATTATAACCTATAGGAAGGTATGATTTATTGCAGTGCTGTGGTTTCAGACTGCGTTAGTTTTATCTAGGTGTACCAATAAATGCAACTTTTATCGTGTCATACATTATTGATACCTTGGTATCAATGTTATGATGTGTTCTCCTCAGGTGTATCCAGCTTTAATTGCAGGAACCATTATGCTTTGTGGCAGTTTAGTGTGTTTCCTTTTTTATGTTGTTTGACATTTGAGTGACAGTACATGTGGCTGTATAAATCTAGTTCTACATTGTGCTTGTAGTAATGATTTGACCATATTTAGAGATTTTTTTTCTTCAATTACACAAATAATATATCTATAATATAATATAGCAGATTCCATGTATCGTGGTACACTCATTATCACAGAATACCGTATTGTATTAGTATTTTGTCATAAATTGCCCTGTGATTCCCACCCCTAATTACAGGATGGAGCATATGATCGAGGGGATTCACTTGTCTAATCTTGTTAGTGCTGAGAACAATCCCCACGTGATTTGCTTAAACAGTGGAACCATGGCACTGTACCATAATGTACTCTACTGTTGTTGCACTATCATTCTGATTTCAAAATGGGATGCAAAATGCTTATTCTCAATTTTAGTACGTAATATACAAAAGATGTTTTTACAACACTTCATGCATCATGATACCCATCCAGGTATTCCAGGGAGGCACCTGAATTCCTGTAACCATAGTGACATTTCAATGTGGTGACTTCAGTTTCCAGTCAGTGATTTTCATCACATTACAGCAAAATGTGTAAATTGGTTTATTAGATATATGATAAGCTAATGAAAACGGCAACCTTTTGTGATTTTATTACTAGGTTTACTGTTTGGCAGTGTGGTGTGGAAAGGGGAATGGATTTTGTGATTTCTTTTTAAAGTAGCGTGGAGTGGCTTTTTAAAAGTTGGCGCATCAGTGTTCTTTCATATTCCACTATTCTGTTCCCACAAGGAAGCTGTGTTCAAACACAATACAAAGCAAATTTTTGTCTGTTATTCAAACAGTTTTCACTGCTGGAGGGAAGTCTTGAGTCTGCAAATAACCAATGGATGTGTTTGTTGACAGAATGGTATGAATGTTTCTGTAACAATACACACAGATGTGTGTATGGTAGTGTACATGTATAGGTGTGTATGACAGTTGAAGACAGATTTTACAATTGATCAGAAACTAAGTTGTTCTTTTTTACCTCTGGATCCATTCATTTTTTATCTCTATAAACATCAAGAAAGTAGAATCCTATAGTTCAATTTTGGTTAACCGCAAGTGTTTGAAACATTTTGAACTTGTGCAGACACCACCTTTGACCAATGGGCATTTGGTTGTGTCTTTCCATTGACTTTGCATGCCACCTCTAAATTTCCCTTGGCCTTGTACAACTTCGTGCAGAGCAGAATCAAATGTGGTGGATTTTGCTCAGCTTGAGCAGAGAACTAATGGGAGGCAGCAAATAAAAAATCTGGAGTGGCTCAAGAATGATTATTGACAGAAACGGCTCCACTCTGCTTAGAAATACTCGCACACTGCGTTGATGGTAAGAGTCTAGTGTAGAATGTAGTACTTGTATTCCTCAGAGCACAAAACTGGTGGAAGGAACATGTGACTGATATATTTGCATGTTACTGCATGACATGCATTATGTAGAATTTATGCCAAGGTCCACTACCTGAGAGAGTGGCTGTGGCATAGGAGGTAGAGTGGGTCACCCATTAATCGCAGGGTTGGCAGTTAAATCCCAGCTCCTCCTGTCCACTAAATACTAAACCCAAACAACCAGCACTTTGAAACTTCAGTTCTTTGCGATGCTTTTTCTAGTGTTCTGGTTTATTGCATCATAAATGGCTGCCATTTTGCCTGTAATATCTAGTGACAGAACAAAAATCTAAAACTTGTATTTTATCAGAGAAGTACTGGCGGACTTAGCTGCCTACTCTTAAGCAGCTACTGTGAACAGAAAAATGTTAACTCTTCAGTGTAATGCAATCCAGTAGAAGAGCCCTGCAGTGAATACTACTTTTGTGAATAATTTTTCTTAAGATTGTATCAGAGGAGTGGACTTAACTTTGTTCTACTCCTATGGCTGTTTGTGGTGCTTTTTCTTTCTCTTTTTTTGTGTCCATGCCCAGTAAAATACATGGGTGGACAGTAAATGATAACATGAGAGAGAACTATAGAATTATTTTTAGCTATTTAAAATGATAAATGTGGCTTAATCCTCACCTGATAAACTGGATAATAAAGCTGCCTATTCCACAAAAGAGTTTAACTTGTTATAGGAATGTAATTGTGGAAATGCCAATTAATTAACTTGTCGTGTCAAATGTACCCCTAATTAGCAGTTGTTGTATTGAAGATTGAAATTGACACTAGTTCAATGTAAAATTCTGAGTTTATTTCTGACCAACCATTTCTCATTCCTCTAGAATCCTGCAACAATAACACGCATCCTTCTCAGTCACTTCAACTGGGATAAAGAAAAGCTTATGGAAAGGTAAGAAACTCTTATCCATTATATCCAAGTACATTCTTTGTTTTCCACCTTTAATTTACCAGTTAGCAAGTATGTTATGAGAGCTTGTGTCTTAATGCTTTTTTAATACAAGTAATATTTCTTTCTTTTTGTCTCAATTTGTACAGGTATTTTGATGGTAATCTGGACAAGCTTTTCTCCGAGTGTCACGTCATTAACCCCAGTAAGAAGCCTCGTATCCGTCCTCCAATCAACACTAGATCATCGGCACAGGACATGCCATGTCAGATCTGCTATCTGAACTTCCCCAACTCTGTGAGTCCCACAGTGATACAAGGTCTAAGTTGTGGTGTTACGATTGGGATTTTGTTGAAAATTATCACACAAGGCACACAAGCAGTTGTGTCTTGGCTTAATACCACAATGGAGGTTTAAGGCACATGTTAACACACATGTTCACTTGTATAATGCTTCATCAGACACAAGACAGTGGCATTTTAATCCTTTTCAAGATAATTTTTTCAGACCCAGTTGAGGCTAAGCAAGAGAAAGAGGATGGCTATCTTGAAACAATGTGGTCACATTATCTGTTATAAAGTACTAATGTTAATATTTATCATGCCTTCTATAACAGATATAAATCAGTGAATGTATGTCAGTGTCATTAGTTCAGTCACAGTATTCACTATTTTTGTTCCAATTTCTTTCAGTACAGTGATCTAATTTTGTTTTGCAGGATAAAAGTGATAGTTAAAAACCAAAGATTGGATAAATTCCCCACCAGTCGTCCTATTAACATAGGATATAAACTGAGACTTTGTGCCCTATAATCTGATTTTGTCAGTTGGGGTGAGGATAGGAGAATGTCAGGGTATGCCAGGTAATAAAAATTCTCCAACAATAAATTGTTCCACTTTTAAGTAAAGATTATTCCATACAAAGAACTGATGGGAAAACCTTTATAAAAGTGTTACATAATTGATGGAAACTTGAATGCTTCTATGTCCTTCTCACTCTGAAATATCAGAAGTCATAAACAGCAAATACTGCAACAGCTGTTAAGTGGTAATGCTGTACAATTTAAATAGGAAATGGAAAACGAGTGTATCCAAAGATGGATGAATTTCTATCACTTTTTCATCCCAGTTCTTTTCTGCCAAGTGCCACTCACTGCTACATATTTTCTTTGTACTCAAAGTTGCTAAATTTAAAATCAAATCAAGGGCTTGATTTTATGTGGATGTGGCCTAATCATGCATACTGTGTACGGTACTAGGGTTGGGTATCATTTGTATTTTAACGATTCTCGATTCCAATTCTTTGAGGGGTGGGGTCAAAACAGGTCGAGGTGCTGGGTGTTGTTTTTTATTTATTTTAATAATAGGACCCTAACGTCGCTTATTGGTCAATCATGATACACATATACACACGTGCAGAGAACAATGCTCAAACACACACATGCAATCGTGTTCCACGTTGAAATTTATCCTCTGCTTTTGAGGGTTGACTTAGGAGGAAAGTGAAGCAGAGGGAGACCAGCGCAACACGTCAAACACAGTACACTCGTTGATTTGCATACCATGCTGGCGATGATGTTTTATCATATTCGTAATGCATCCTCCCTTGCACGAAATATGTTTGGCACAGGCGTTGCACCATTCACGGCCATCATGTATTGAAGTTCATAGTTACTTTAAACAACACTGTGTGTGGTAGTGGAAGAATCATCCAGGAAGCATACATGCTATTGATGTATAAAGGAAAGACAAGGGATTGGGTTAAAGATTTTTTTTATTTTCATTTCACAGCACAATGCCATTACAGTTACTGTTTGCAGATAAAATTGCTGTTACCGCTTTAGACCTTTTTTATGTTTTTACAACATTTATCAACGGAACAAACTTTATTGTCAAGGTGAACAGCCCTATTCATATGATACAGTATATTGTCTCAACAAAGGATAAATGTATATCACCAAGGTTAGTTGGTTTAGCGTTTCAGCTATGATATTAAATTATTTTCCCAAATCAGAAAACAAGCTGCAATCCAGACTATTGTGATCTAGAATATTTTTATGGTGGGGTTTGTAGCACACAAAATTATCCAGCGGTCATTTTAACATGTTTGTTAAAACAGTTGTTTTGTCAAATCTGGATTATGAATAGCCTCATACTGAAGGTTTAACTTGCCTGGCTACCAGAACCAGGCATAAGCATATGCTTATAATCGTGTAATGTCTTTTTTATCTTATTAGATGCTTCTCTCTTACAGTATTTTACAGGCCTGGAGTGTGGACACAAGTTCTGCATGCAGTGCTGGGGAGATTACCTGACCACCAAAATCATAGAAGAAGGAATGGGACAGGTACCCACTAAGATTTTCTTTTTTAGGGTTTGAGTGACTGATCAGTCTTCAGTCTTTTAACAGCTGTCTGACTAATGGTTTGCCTTCTGTATTGTCTTCTCAGACCATTTCTTGCCCTGCTCATAGTTGTGACATTTTGGTTGATGACAACACAGTCATGTGAGTATCTTATCTGTTTATGCTTATATTTGTTTTGATGTCTCTTGTTGCATGTTGGTTAGCAGCAATCAGAATACATAGATGTGAGTGACCCATTCTGGTAATAAGGGTGTAAAATTATTCCTCTTGTTTTTATTTTGCCTTGTGTTTTGTGACATTAACAGTGTAAAGACTGACACAGTTCACTAACAACTACTACAGGAATTTTTCTCACGACATTGTTACATCTGTAATGAATCAGTTAAATGCTGCAATTGTTGCCAAAGGTCTTAAACGTCAAAGAGTATAATAAAGCTCATACTATGCAGTTTGGTCATACAGTTCAGTTAGATCTATCTCATCTATCTATCTTATCTATCGATTGTATAATTATTAAATGAAAATTAATATAATTGCTCTAAAATCAGACATGCTTTTTAATGTATACATTTGAGATTGGAAGAATTTACCTGACATTTTGCCTTCTAAAAAAGGTCTTCGTGCAGGGCTCTCTGGTTACGCCACTGCCTCCATATTGAAAGCATGGACACTAATCTTTTGTATCAGCTGTTAAGCTGACAGTAATTGTCTTAACCTACATTCTGATCTGACCAGCTAGAAAGAGACCTAACAGTGCTTTCACATCTCACTTTAGGGTGCAACACGTGCAGAAACATATCCTCCCCATGTCAATATTTAATTCCATGAAATGCATTGTGTGCCTCTTCAGATGGCAGCTGGCACTTAAACTCTTATTTTTGTAATCATGAAATGTGATGTTGGAAAATGGTTAATGCCAGCAGACAAATATTATCACAGTTTTGTTAGCTTATAACTTCACTGAGCTAGAAAACGTGACCTGTTTTGTTTCCTGCATTCTTGCTTTGGAAGATATGCACGGAATATGAAGGAAGCTTTTTCTAAAATCACCCATTTTATGTAATGAAGGCTAATAAATGATTTGGCTTCTCCTGTAGGCGCCTCATAACAGATTCAAAAGTGAAGTTGAAGTACCAGCATTTAATTACGAATAGTTTTGTAGAGGTAAGCATTGGGATTTTTTTCACCTTGACAGTATGTTGAATGTAAAGCCTTGATTTATGATGTTGAGCTGTTAGGTTCTATATACACTACTTAGAAAAGAAGGAACCTTTTTTGTACTTAAGCTTCGATGAAAGTCTGAATTGATATTATATCTCTCATTACTTCTTTAAGTGCAATCGACTGTTAAAGTGGTGCCCTGCACCAGATTGCCATCATGTTGTCAAAGTCCAGTACCCAGATGCCAAGCCAGTGAGGTGCAAGTGTGGTCGCCAGTTCTGGTAAGAGAGCTTGTTTAAAGAAACAATGTATCAGACTATCGTGAACTGACGGCGACAGGACTGGAATGTTGACTCTGTAAGTTTAATAGTAATTATTCACCATTATGTGAATTTGACTTGTGATGCCTCTTGTTGGTGCAGCTTCAACTGTGGAGAGAATTGGCATGATCCTGTCAAGTGTAAGGTAAGCCAATCGGGAATATTTTTTCACTTTAACAGAAATATCAGCATCTTGAGTGAAATTCTGTTAAGACTATCACTCATTGTCAACACGATTGTTACTTTTATTTTAAAAAATGTTGTAGTGGCTGAGAAAATGGATTAAGAAATGTGATGATGACAGTGAAACATCAAACTGGATTGCAGCAAATACCAAGGTATGGAAGTGGTCTTTTCCCTCCTTTCGGCTTCATGTTTGTTGGGAATTAATGTGATGACCGCAAATAAATTTAAATTGTGAAAACATTAGATTTTTTTGTAAAACACTTGGACTTGAGCAACAATTTACAAAATAATTACTCTCCTCTCCTGACAGGAGTGTCCAAAATGCCATGTGACCATTGAGAAAGATGGTGGTTGCAATCACATGGTTTGTCGGAACCAGAACTGCAAAGCTGAGTTCTGCTGGGTCTGCCTGGGTCCATGGGAACCCCACGGCTCAGCCTGGTAAGAACTAATTATGAAGATTATGAAGTAAATGATGATAGTGTCACTGCCAGTTACATGATGGAATGTACTTCCAACTACTTTAATTTCAATTAAAAGTCTTTATCAATTTTAATATCAGGTGCAAATTGTCATGCCATTTCATGTCTGTTATGGCATCCTGGAAAAAACTTGATGGTTCTGAGCCGGCTGTGACATTTCAGGTACAACTGCAATCGCTACAATGAAGATGATGCCAAGGCAGCCAGAGATGCGCAAGAGGTATCCTAAAGATACATTTGAAAACCTTTGCATGCGGTTTTATTTTGGGACCTACAATATTTAAATTTTCACTTCTCAGTCAAGATGCTGTTTTTCAGTGTGCAAAATCCAGCCATATTTGCCAAACTGCCATTTAAAATCACAGAGGCAGCAGTATTGTTTCTGTCCCACTGAACTGGGTGACACACAAAATTCAGACATGTTCTGAAAAACTTTGTATATAATTTAATAAATAAGGGGGCTCCTTGGTAGCTCACCAAGTAGAACACGTTCAATTAAGGCCTTACTGCAGCAAGCCCCAGGCTGGAGTTGAGCCCAGGCCTTTTGCTTCACGATCCAGTAAAGGCAAAATGTCCAAATAAATAATCTCTATTTAAAAATTGATAAATTCAGCTATTTTATAGCCTTCAAGAAAAATATCTACAAATATCTGACATTTCCTCATGTAACCCTACTGTACACTGTTTATTTAAACAGTCGATTCATTGGGATGAAAACAATACAGAGAATGCTGCTGCATCTGCCTGATAATAAATGTCCATGACATTTCTGACAAACATGGTTGGTTGTTGCATATCAAAGAATGGCGTCTGTCATGAAACACCTGCCAAATACAATTTAGACATTTCATTATATGTTGCTGACTGATGATCAAGTACCCAATGATTTTGAAGATTAATAGTCTAGTACAAGTCAAGTTGAGCATGCTTGAGTTAAAGCCACTTCCATGCTGTGTGTGCAGCGCTCCAGGGCAGCCTTGCAGAGGTACCTGTTCTACTGCAACCGCTACATGAACCACATGCAGAGCCTGCGCTTTGAGCACAAGCTCTATGCTCAGGTTAAGCAAAAGATGGAGGAGATGCAGCAGCACAACATGTCCTGGATTGAGGTGCAGTTTCTGAAGAAGGCTGTAGATGTGCTGTGCCAGTGCCGCTCCACACTCATGTTCACTTACGTCTTTGCCTTCTACCTCAAGAAGAACAACCAGTCCATTATTTTTGAGGTACGATAAAATGGAAATTGTTGGCTAAAATGGTGCATGACATAAATAACAAGCTATTTTAGTATTCTGCTGTCAAATTTGACAGCAGACTGCCATCAAATGAGGAATTTATCATCGTAATGGAATTGTGTTTAGTAACTGTTTTGTAGTGCCACATGAAGGTAGCAATATAAAATAAAATAAAATAAAAAGACCCCTGAACATGATCTTCACCAAAATCATGTTGATCTTTAGGCTAAAATGTATTGGGACAAATTTCAGCCATTCAGTCATAAGTGATAGTGATGCCTCACTAGCAGATAACAGATGGGTGAGGTGAAAACATAACTTTCTATCTGGAGTTGTGTCAGATTTTTACTAGCTGGTTATCATGCCACAAATATTCAAATAGCGGTAATATCGCAACAAAATACTTGAGGTTTACTTTTAAAGCTCACAAGTTACTTTTATATTCTTGAATGAAACTGCAGCCCAGCTGAGCGGTTTACCCTCTTTTTGTTCATTGTTTTGGTTTTACTGCCTGTGTATGTGGGAGAATGCGAGAGAAAGAACAATGACAAAACAAAAATAAAGCAAATTTTAAAAGGAAAAAAGTTACAAATTCATTTGTTGTTGCTAGTTGGAAACAAAATATGCAGAATATAATCATGAATGCTGGTATATAGTGACATCCCTATTTTAGTCTTGGAGATACCAACTTTTCAATTCTGCCAAAAAAAACTTCTCTAATCATAAACCCATAGGCCAGACTCGAATTACAGGCGTTTTTAAAATCCTTAACATTTGTGAAACAACATTCCGTCAATTATTAGAAATATTGTATAAAATATTGTAGTATATAATATTTGATTATCTTGCCAGAGGGAGCCATGCACCACCTTCAGCTTCACTCACTTCTCTCATTCACACACGCACTCCCTTTGTATGGTATGACTTAACTCCCAATGCTTCTTTTTGTCTATATAGTTTGATTTTGGCAGCAGAACTACTCCACACAAAGACCAAATTAGTCACCTGATTTTTATTTATTTATTATTTTATTTTATTTTTTTGGAGGTGTGACTGGGAGGAAACCTGACAAACTTCCTGTAGTTTGAGCTGGGCCTCAGAGAGGACGCGCCAAAGTTTAGGGGACATTATCATGTATAACTGACATTGGTGTCTTTTTAATCTATCATGTGGCATAGAATAATATTGCTTATCGATTGTTTGGTTAATCAGAACAACCAGGCAGACCTGGAAAATGCCACTGAGGTGCTGTCTGGCTACCTAGAACGGGATATCTCCCAGGATTCCTTGCAGGACATCAAGCAGAAAGTACAAGATAAGTACAGGTCAGTGCTGGAAGAATCGTAATCATCTGCCACTGTTACATTTTTGGGCTGTTGAACTCCAACAACCTTTTTGTTTCTCTACAGATACTGTGAGAGCAGGCGAAGAGTGCTGCTACAGCACGTGCATGAAGGCTATGAGAAGGACCTGTGGGAGTACATTGAGGATTGAGGACACGTCCCAGTGCAACAGACTCTTGAGTATCTTGACAAACTAGAGCGCTGATGCAATTTAACAGGGCAGCACGGGCCTTCTGCCGCCTCTCCTTTGGCAAACCAACCACTTTTGCATCATTTTTCCTGGATTTGTTTAACAAAATCTTAAAAATAAATTATATTTAAATACAAGGTAGAGTAATAAAAAGAAAGTGTACTACAGTATTGTTGCAACAGAGTGGAGTCTTGAGAAAGCAGAAAATCCATCTTAAACAAATACATCCTTTTGGCTTGTATTGTAACACCTCCCCCTGAACTATCTTATTTTCCTGTTTTTTTTTTTTTTGCTTGTGAATCTTTTTTGTTTTAATTTTGACTTTTGTTTTCCAATTAGTGTGAAAATGTTTTCAACACCGCTTTAACTGTCCTGGCCATATCTGCAATATGTGGCGAGATCCATGTCTGGGTGGCTGAATGTTGATAGGCTGATTGCAAAGGGGCAAAGACATTTCAGGGAGGGGGAGAAGAAAAAAACCATCAAAAGAACAAAATAGCAAGTCTGTATTTTTCAATTTGTAAATAGTCCATATGCATGGGAGTTAAAGAGCAAGAGTGGCACGTGTTAGCATAATTTTGAAATTTTCAAATATTTATTCTTTACCAATATTGACATAGGTGTACTGTTGCTGTGTAGGTTGACTCCGTTTACTCCCTCCATAGTGTGTGGGAGCTTGGAGGTCTTTGGCAATAAGGCATTCGCCATACCATCCTCTGTCTTCAGAGCAGTGCACAAGTTACACCTTATCAGTAACTTTAAATGGGGACTGATCTTAGTTGCCAAGTGATCAGATAAAGGATTCAGTGAAAGTGCATGGCCAAGAGCAGAGAAGGTTTTCTAGTTCAAAGGTGATGTAGAATGCTCTGGCCCTGTGCCCCTCTATTCTAACCTTTTGCCGTACCCTCTTAGTTGTTTTTAGAGGTGTTTAACATTTAAGAACATTACTAATTATTTGCAAGCGCCAAACTGAGTGAAATTCACTCTTTTTTTTTTTTTTTTTTTTTTTTTCTCAACATGGCTTGAGGTAGCCCTCTTAAAGCTCCGCTTGCACCTCGGGGATTGAATGAGGGTAATAGAATGTAATGACAGCACAGCTTTGTAGTGCTGCTAATTGGGCTGGATCATTGTCAAACAGGGTCAGGCATTTGCATCACTCTTGCAGGGAACACTTGGATGGCGCAGGGCTGATGGTGGCCATGCCTCTTTGATGAGATCTCTTGCCTTGCAGTGAGACTGAACAATGCTTTAAACCAAGCTACACAGATGGACTTGCGTGATCCTTAGGCAGATAAGGAACATAGAGCAAACTTGTAAAGGTTGTAGGACTGTTTTATAACTCTTATGCTTTTGCATTAAAGACTGTATTTTTCGCACATGGGTTGAGGATTGGACTTTGAAATGTCAGTGCCCCTCCAAGTTTAGCATTGTTCAATGTGGTGGTTGCTCTGGTTGTCAAGCTCTCTGCTTGTAAATGCTCGTTCATGTCTCTGCAATATGGCAGTCTTCACAAGATTGACTGGAGGGGACATGAATTTACAGGCACTGGTACAAGTCAGAAGATGACACCAAAGTGTCAGCTACCATTAAAACACATCCTTTAACCCAGTTTCAGATCTTTGGGGAATTCTCTCCCAAATGCTTCTTATGTGTTCAAACTTATTATTTTATCCTAGCAAATTATAAACTGTATTGTTTATTTGAATAAATGTCATGAGAAATCTCATTTTTGGGAGTACTGTGTGAGTCATTAGAGTAGGTTTGGTCTCAACCATATGAATTACCCAAACATCCATGATGCATTTCTGCGCTATGTATTTTGCAATCTAGTGTACTACATATCTTTGCAGAGCTGTGTCTTCCAGAATTGCGTGGAATTAATTTGGTAACTGTCATTGAATAATTTTGATTTTAGGCAAAAGATGTTAGCTTTTTGCACCACTTTTACTTGCAGATTGTATGATAACGATCAGGTGGTTGTTTGTATGATGTCACTTTTGAATTATTTTTGTCTCAAGTCACAAACCAATGACGACACAAGTTGAATGGAGAATAACAAAAGATGGGCTATTTTCTTTAAGCTGTCTTGCAGGTAACAGCAGCTATAGCTGTGATCATTAGGCTTATATGCTCTCGAGGGCTCACTCTGTTTTCATTTTGTCTGCAAGTAGTTCATGAACATTTTGACATATGGTTTGAAGTAACAGAAGCAGCTACTTACATTAAATTGAGACATCCAAAAACTTTTAATACTTTTCTACATATCTTTTCTTTATGCTATCAAAGGTGTTTTATTTCCTATTAGTGTAAAAATGTGGGAAAGTTAGTTGTCTGTTTTGGAGAAAATATTAAAGTGCAAAATGTTGCAAACATCGTTCTGGCATGGGTGGTTGTTTGATAATGGACACCATGTTTTTGTTGTCACAGCAGCCATTTTCATTCAAAAGGGTTTCGCCACGATCAATCTCTGATTTTATACAGGGTCCTTAAGAAGACTAACAGGTGGATTGTTCAAGCAAATCATCACTGGATATACTTTCCAACTTACTGTTTAAAACTTTGCGACTTCTGCCACTGGATGGGGACAAAGACAACATAATTCTAACTTGACATTTCATATTTTAGATGCCCTCATCTTCCAAAGGCAATATATACAAAATTAACTGCTCACGTTTTACAGCATGACACCCATACTGATGTTGGGGGGCTGGGAACAACAGCCACATTTTTTATAAACTGATCCAGTTTCATCAATTTGGTTACAGGTTTGAATTCATTTTGACTGCAATAGGGGTCAATAATTACACCATGTTTGTCCTCTATGGTGAATTGAGTGATATCAGTGATAAAGATTTAGCAATATGTGAAATTGAGCTTTGATAATTAAGCAATTCTATGAAACTCAGGTATGCGAGTAAAAATATAAACCTAGTTAATGTGGTCTTAAAGTCAAAAAGTATGTATTTTGAGAAAAAACAAGCATGACAAGACATGTAATCAATGCAAACATTTATTTGAGACAACAGCAACAATGTTTTAATTCGATCGCAGAAATCTAAGAATTCTACATACTTCAAACAAAATGAATTGAGGTGTAAGTCTTGAGGTTCACAGAGATCAATAGTTACAAACACTGACATGGGGACATCTTTCGACTGTGCCATTTAAAGAGCAGCTTAGTATAGAACTACATTAATGCCTGCCCCGCTTCAGTAACACAAAACATCCACAATCATCTGGGTAAAAATCACTCTTTTCTATATAAGACACAACTGGTACTCTTACTGTAAACCTAAATACACACATGTGGCTGGCACTGTTTGACAGTAAAACCCTTTTTAAAATGTCTTCATATTATTTGCTGGTGTCTTATTTCTTAATAGCAACAAGAAAAAAAAAAAAACTACCAGTCACTAACTTCACTCTTTTTAAACCAGAAAAGTGGATAATTATGACGTAAAAAAATAAATACCTAACTTAATAGTTGCTTGCTGGGGTTTTTTTGCAAGTTAAATTGAGCAAGATCATGGCATTTCTTTCACATAACTGCAATTTTATTTGTGAATAAACCAGAACAGTCTTTTATAATGTGTCAAAGATGACGAGAACTTTAAATAAAAAATAAAATCTAATTAGCTAGTCAGTCCCTAAAAAATGCAACCTGTAGCTTTCAAGTGACAGAACGTTTAGGTGACCTCGTTACAAAAAACCCCACTCTTCATTCCTGAGTTGGCCCGTCAGACAGTAATTTAGGGCTCATCAGTATGTTGTTGGCAAGTAAAACAAAAAACAGATTAAAAGCTGTCATCGCACTCAATGTGACTAGAAACAAATCGGGCACACATACATTTCTCTGGGGAAACTAGTCTTCAATCTTGAGCCAACCTTTTTTATAGTCCATCAGCAGCTCCAGGTAGTACTTCCACTCTGGCTCGCTGTCATACCTGACCTCAAATATAGTCTTCAGCGGGTTGGTGTGGGCCTCATGGATACGTAGCACTTCTCCTTTGTACCACACTTCTGATTTGTCATCTTCTTCATACAGATGGTGAATCCTCTTTCCCACCAGGTCTGGGAAGTAGAACATCATGGCCGTCTGAGCCCTCTGGACAGCCGAACGCAGGACCCATCGTCTCCTGTGTTCGGCGCTGTGGCAGGTAGACAAGTAGGGACAGTATTTGATCTTTAAGAGTGATCTGTGTTTTCTTTTAGATGAGCTGCTGGGGGGTTTTAATGTGTGAGAGAAGCTTCCCGTTCTCTGCCACCTGGTGGGTACTTTGGGTGTCCTCCTGTGAAGGTCTGTCTCACTGCTCACTTCTCCCTCCCCATCATCAGTCTGCGAGAGGGAAGGATCAGTGAATGTCCCAGAGTCCGAGATTGCTTGGTATCGGGCCTTTTTTCTGTTTAGACCTTTGCTAAACATCCTCCTCAGTTTGAGAATCACGCCTGAACAATTGGCAGATCTAACCAGAGCCTTGGCTGGTCCTGAAGGCTGGCTAACAGGCCGCGGAATGACGGATTCCTCGGCTTCTGTGTCACTGGGAGATGGAGAGAGCTCGTCCAAGGTTAAAGGACACGCCCATGAATTCTCGGAAGTTGTGCTTCTTGGAATGAGTGAAGAATCCTGCTCTGCACTTCCACTATTCTCAGTCTCTTCAGACTGATGGCCACTCAAGATTTTCTCGCTAAATGCATTCAGCACACCTCCACTTAGTGCCTTTTCTGTGTCACCCGCCCGTTCCCCATCTGATAAACTGTTGTCGAGAAACATACGCCTCGAACTGCTCTTTACCCTGCTTTTTGTTCTATTCCTGTTCAAATTTGATTGTGTTTCCTGGTCCTTCCGATCTGTCTGTGGGTGTGACTCCAAATGTGATTCAGCAGTATCTGAAAATACAGGAGTCCAGCAGCTGATTGTCCCCTCACAACCGTCATGTTTTTCTCTGTTAGCAGGATCGTCCATATCTAATCCTGCAACACAGGGAATATAGCAATTAGGAAAGGTCATAATCAATACAGAAATATGGCAATGTATAAAAAAAAATCTTTTAAAAAGAGGTTGCTGACAAAATGGGAAAGCAAGTGAAAGAGTTTATAGAATTGATTTAGTAATCAGGGAAACATTAGATACAAGTGGATGTTCAGGATTTCCAATGCAAACAAATATAAATAAAATAAATACATTTATTTTGTTTCCCCAACAGAGGATTCCTAAAAAGCAAGCTAGCAACCATAAAGTCCAACACCTCCATACCGGTTGAAAAATCAATGCTCCCATAGTGCTTATTCAGCACACAAGAACAATGAGAAACTATTCTATTAATATCAGCAGACATGGTGATTGAACAGCATGATTCTCCACCATGAAACACCCTTTCAGCAGCGATAGAATAGAAGGGCCGTGGGAGTAAACATGAAGGCTGGGAAAAAGTCAGCTGCTACAAGGGATGCTATCAGTCAGCAGTTGGCCAAGGGGTAAGACAAGGGAAATGTTCAGAATCCAGTCAACTGCTTCCAAACCATGTGAACTGTTAATGTCAGCAGTGAAGGGAAATTCAATTATGCCCCAATTCAGTTAGCAAATGCATGTGCCGAAATAATAGCTGTTGAAGGACACAAAGTAAAAGGGTGATTTAAAGGAGAGGTCTGGTGATGTTTTATATTTTTCTTGTTGTCAACAATTCCCATAAAAAGACCAAAACCCAATAATTGATCCTACTAATAAGTCTGTGTAGCCAAGGCCTGATAAAGTGTATTACTCTCTGCCATAGACCAATGACAATAGGAGCCACACCATTTCACTGGGTGCTTCATGATGATGGACATCGGCACTGTAGTTCATTTAGAGTCAAGCCCACACACACACACCACACTGGAGCCAAAAATGCTCATTAGTGCACCAAATATGTAACTGAAAATAGTACAAATGCACAATTTATTCCTATTTGACATTTGCTAGAAACTGCGCATCTAGCTGCTTTGGGACATCACTGAGCCTTTTTTGTTTGTTAAAGCGGAAACTATATTTGTGATCATTTTTTTAAAGATTCAGCCTTCAGTATGAACACAGGAGCTTGGCCACAGGAGGCTCTCAAGGCACGCAAGAATTGAGACACACTGTTGGTATTGGTCTTTTCATGGGATTTGTTGACAATAACAAATATATAGAACATTGCCAGCCTTGTTCTTTAAACCCACATGGACATTAAACTGTTTTCTCACAGCACCAATCATTTAGTCCCATTTCCCTTTAGGACTAAACAGCACAGATGCACATTTCTTAGGGAACTGGTCAGTTAAAAGATGATGATCATCATCTTCTCTCCAACAGAAAGGGCTCACAATGTGCCACAGTTAATCCCCCCTGTGTGTAGCATGCCCTCACTTCCTTCCTCTGGTAATATGATCCAGCAGCCTGCCTCACAATTTTTATGGTCCACTAATACTATCTAACAAAGTCATGAAGGAGAGTTGAATTTTTCTTCAAATAGCCCAGAATGTGTCCCTCCACCCACCCATAACACGTATAATGCAATCATGCAACGTTTAGTGATTAGTTAGAGAAAGTTAGGAGAAGTTTCCTGCCCTTTCTAATCAGAAAAAAGCAAAGAGTAGTGAGATTGAGGGACAACATAACAAAAACAAATATATACCTGTACTCTCTTTTGGACATCAGGTGAGGTTGATTCTGTAAAAAATAAATGGATTTTATATTGAATATTTATTGTTTATTGTGATTCGTCTTTACAAAAAAGGGCCAGTAATGCAGATAATAGGATTACTAAAAGACTGTTTGAGTGTAAACCATGATACAGTTAACAGTCAAAATATGATGCTTAATAAAATCCAGAAGAATCAGTAAATCACACCTCTACCCAATGGGGATTTCCAGAAATCTGCAAGGAAAGGCAGGAAGTACTGTTGCTTTGGCAGTCATGTTGTGCATATCACGTGGTCAAATGAACAAAGTAGTGGTATAATCTTTCAAAGTATTTGTCAAAAAACAGATTGTCACTTCATGGGCCTGCCAGTTCTATCATAACAGTAAGGACAAATGATACCTGACTTTTTACACTCATGACTGAGGTGAAAAGTTGAATTTTTATTGCTCCCTGATCAATCAACTCCACTTAATTGACAAAAAGAACTGGAATCATAGTGCTAGAGAACTGCTGCAGTCATTGGAAAAGAAAGAAAAAATCACCTGTAATATTAAAAAAAAAAAGCATCCAGTTTATGTATGCATGCATACATGAACACCTAGAATAAATGGCCATTATTGATTCATTTCCTGTCTACTTCAGGAACATTTGTTAACTTCAGTGTTGGTCAAATAAGTAGGTATGTCTTTCCCCATGAGGGGTAATTAACACTGTTGCTTAGTACAGCACCTCTAATTTGTCTGCCTTGACAGCACCAAAAGAGGCAAAATACCACCCCGGAGCAATGTGCATTTGGACAGGACTAAAATAAGATGTTTGTAATCAACACTACATCAGTGCAATACCCATTTCCTTTCTTTGTGAAGATGCACTCACCCAAATGTTTGCAGACACAGGTGTAATACAAAAGGTTGACCACATCGGCGTAGAGGTCAGGCAGGTGTTTGAGGGACATCAGTCTCCTGAGCCTGGAGGAACAAGCTCTTTTTTGAAGCTGGATGAGGATCTTTTCTTCGGAGAGCGTGGTGGGCCGAAGCTCCACTTTGTGCTCCTGCAGGACCTGGTCGATGAAGCTGCCCAGGACCGTCGGAAACAGCAGCTCCTTCACCACCAGCATGGGGAGGAAAATTGCCCCGGTCCGCATCACGTGTGGAAAAGGACAGCGATCCTGAGCGGTGTACTCCCTCAACCTCTCGAGGACCTTATGGAGTGCTGACTTCATCTCCTCATCGAGCCACGCCTCTCTGGCTTTTACCCCCAACAAACAGGACACTTTCTGGACTTTGGTTGATGGAATTGCAGGTACAGTCAGTTCCAACTGAGACAACCATTTTCTGAGCTCCTGCTCTGAAGATACCAACACAGATTTGGATACTAGCTTGCAGAGGGAATGGTGCAGCTCAAAGAAGTGCTTACGGACTGGCATTTGGAGCTCTACTGTTGGTATAAATTCAGTTACTGCCTGTACAGGTGGCTTCTCTGGGGCTGGAACAGGGCTAAAATGCGTCATATCAGGGAGAACAATTTTGTAGGTGTTGGCATAAAGTTTCAGACACTCGGGAGGAATGTTTTTGAAACTTAGTTTGATCTCAGGTGGTTGAGGTGGAGTAATAGATTTGGGTTGAAGGGTGACCACCTGTTTGTGCAACTTGCATTTATCATCCTGAGAAGATGAGTTCATCTGTGCAGTCACTCCACCAGGTTTGGACTCATCTGAAGACTCATTTTCATCAGCTAATGAGGGTTTACTATCAAGTTCATCAGGTTCGCATTTCTTTATCACCAACATGGGCCCACTGCTGGATGAACCAGTCTCTTCAGGCTCTTTTTTGATGGTTACTTTGCAACAGTTCTTCTGACTAACAGTCTTTTTAGAGGTGTCTGTGTCTGATGGATCTACTTTTTCCACTTTCATATTTTTTGGCTGAAAGATTTCTACAACAGGTTTCTCTGTTGGAGATTCTGCACTGATATTTTTGGAAATCAGACAGACAACAGGCTGCTGTTCATCTCCGTCTTTCATGTCCGACTTGGTTTGGACTTCACAGCGCTCAGATGATTGGACAGTGGTTCTCTGAGGAACTCTGCCTGGAAATAACACTCCAGAGGCCTGTAGGTACCCATGGTAAGGTGCCAGACTGAAGACACTGTCAATGACTGGCATAAGAGGAGAGTCCGTTTTATTTCCTACTTGCACAGTCTCCATTTCCACCTTTTGTCGCTTCACAATGAGTTCCACGTCACATAAATCCCTATCCTCATCTTTTATTTTGATGGGTGAAGATGAGTGAGACATACTTCTCTTCAGGCACCTTTTAAGAACAGTGGTGCCTGAAATGGACACAGAGCCACGATGTTTATTTTCTAGTGCAACAGCAGGGGAATCAACATTTTTTCTGACATTTTCACTATTAGGTACAGCTGTGTGGATTTGATTTGAACTGTGTAGCGGTAACCGCGGCAGCCACACCTCTGGGGAAATGGGAAGCCTTTTTGATGGTTTCGGGCACATCACCTGGGCTTCACAGGAGGAATAGCCCGAGAGTCTTTCCATGTTCAAGCCAGTTGGTGGAAGAACGGGTCGGTCTATGTGCAGGCTGGGGAGTGGGGGGAAAAACCTGTTCATTTGTATGCTGGATGGTGAGATGCCAGGTTGGCTTATACGTCTGGTAGGACTGGTTTGGTCTACATGTAGGAATGAGTTGGTGTGCGATTGGTCGACATGCAGACTAGTGTTGGATTTTTCCTTATGTTGGTTGGTTACAGAGGCTATGTGGTGGTCCATGTATTGGCTGGATGGGGAAACATTCATGCGATTAGAGTGCAAGCTAGGCGATGCATGTTGCCTTTTTAGGGGGTCTCCGATTTGGCTTGCATTTAAATGAAATCTAGGAACTGCATAACATGGATAGTCAAACCCCCGCATAAAAGAATGATTTGGCAACCTTTCAGTGCTAGGCAAAGGCAAAGGAATTTCACCATGAAGTGACTGAGGCACTATGTAATGCTCCTGGGGGTTTGAGATTGTGTGTTTACGAATAACGGGGACATCTTCCCTCTGCTTACTGCCAATATCTTTACACTGTGTCCTGTTTTCTACCTCCACATTTGCCTGGGGGTAGTAAAACATCGGGTGCCGTGTTAGCTGGCCATATTTGGACATGGGAGAATGTTCCTGATAAACCTCTGAGGTCATATGCTCATATGTAGGATGGGAGGGGTATAAGCTAGGGTAGCCTCTGGGGGAAGTCTGACCAAACAGTGTGCGAGTCAGGGTGCAGGGGTAACCGCTATAGTTTTGCTCAATGATAGCAGGAAAAGTCCTTGCTCTACCTGGGCTGTATGTCTCAACAGGTATCGTCTTCAGTGTTTCTGCACTGGGATCAAACTGTAAACCTCTTTGTTGCAGCAGTGTATCTTGTGCTTTCCTCTGGATGAGCGGTCTTTCAGTGTAGCGAGCATCAGTTTGCATCCAATCATGCTCGTACACAGTGTTTGGTATCCTCGGAGAGCCGTGTTCCACACTGTATCGTTGTCCTATCACACAACCCAGTTCATTACAGCATGGGCTATGTCCATAAACTGGCTTAGGAATCGCTAAGTAAACAGAGTTTTCCGATGGGGGAGATGAATTGTCACCTCCAGTTTTTTGTTTTCTAACAGTCACTGATGTAGCAGCTGTAGGGCTGCTGATCCCAGAACTTTTTGTGTAAAATGGAAAGCCTTTTACAGGGGCATGGTGCAGAGAGGAAGAATGAGAGTGGCCTTCCTCTGAAGAATTGCTGTCTTGCCTGTAGAGCATGTGGTTTTGTCCCTCCATCCCAGAGAGGTGACTCACAGGACTTCTGCCATCCAGCAGAGAGGTCTTTGAGTTGCCCCAAAGAGGAGTGAAGTGTGCCCCATCCTTTCCTCTGGGGTCATAAGCAAAGTAAGCCCCACTATACTGCAGCGTCTGCTTACCCAGATAATCAGACATATTTTGAGGTTTTAACAGTCCCGTGGATGCTATGGTCCCGTCGAATAATGGCATCTTGCTTCGAAACACTGGGTCAGTGACAGTCTGCTGGCTGCTCATCATGTAGTAAAGTTGTTGTGATGGTGCAATGATATGGCTCCAGACCTGAGAATATAGAAACGACAATTAGACACTGGCATTCATTATTTAATATCTTTGCAAGCTTAGTTCAAGGGACCCATTTTTTTAATTCGCTTGAATAAACTCCTACCTCAGGCATCAGATAGGACAGCAGGATACATAGCAGAAAAATAAACACTATGCAAAAAACAGTCATCACCAGAGAACCAGCTCAAGGCATTTTCTCAACTTGATGAATTTTGTGACTCATCACGTTACATACACTCATCAGCCGATGCATATTGGTGGAAGTGAAATGCAACAAGTGGCAGAGAGGATTCTTAACTTATCGCTTATACAAGTATCATTAGTGAATGAGAGTCACAGCCAGTGTGACAGTTGCCACAAATTGCAATAGACAAACCAGCTCTAATTGTATTACCGGTTATGCTGGTGGTAAAATATCCATGCGTGCTTGAAAGCAGTCTTCAATTCAAGGCCATGTCTGCAAATATAAACATTTAAATGGGGCTGAATTACTATAATACTGCATTTGGGTCAGAGCTTCAGTCTTGCTTTTATCAAACCAGAACTTGACCTGCACTTATCATCTTGTCCTGAGACCCGACACTACAGTGGACAGTGTGGTATGTTTCAGTTCATGACCACAAATACTCTGTCATACCATAGTTCCCTTTTCCTACACTTCATACAAGTCCTCACAGTTGTGCAAACGGAACCAGTGAATGCTTGAAATACTGAAATTATTTATCAATTATCAAAATAGTTGCCGATTCATTTTCTGCCTACTAATCCATTAATCATCTAATGCTAATATAATACTTTAATGCCATGTTGTACAATATTCTGCAAGTCCACAACAATTCTATGCAGCATCTAGAAAAGAAAGGAAAGGCAAAGAAAGAAAAAAAAAAAGGTAGGAGGTGAAGACATACTTTTTTGAGCTGAGACACAGAAGTGCATGTATTTCCTGTGTTTCCTCTCCTGATCTGCCCCTGGAGCTGTGTCAGATAATGCAACACATGTGAAGTTACGATCACTAAATTAATTTGTCACCTTTAACAGCGAATATTGGCGCCATAACAGTCTATTAAAGCACTTTGTACAAAGAGTGCATGTGAAACCCAGTGCCTTCGAGAAGTTTGGGCGATCACCCGTATTTATACATAGTCTGATGCGCCTTGCTGGCAAATGTAAAATGTGGAAGACTTGGATTTAAACATTTAAAAAGTGGAATTTTGACATGTTTTTGACAGATAATTGGCCCTTCACTACCAATCCACAAATGGATCAAATAGAAAATGTAGAAAAGAGGATGAGTAAGACGGACGAGCTCATCACGTGATGAAGTCACGATACAGGACGAAATGGTATAAAAAGGTGGGGTTTTTTGTTGCGTTTGTTCTTTACTTTATAATTGTTCTACCACTTGTGGCCATTTCACTCCCTCAAACTAACAGCTCACTGTGCAAGACATCCCTGCTGTCAGGCAGGCAGCCAAATTCGGAGCAATCTATACAATATTATATAGATTATATAATCTGCATCAGAGCCAACCAATAGATACATCTAGCAGAGCGACTGGCAATCTATATCTGGGACATCTATGTAGACTGATGGGGGTTCAGCCCACAGCAGCACTAACAGATGTTATCAGTTCATCCTGTTGACACCTTTCAGAAGAGTCGCGTTGGCTTATCTGCATATAGCGAGGACAAGTGTGGTTTATATGCATGGAGGAAGCTGCGCAGAGCTCATTTCAACGGACTACAAGCCGCACTATTTGAAGTGTGTGTGTGTGTGTGTGTGTGTCCGCTCTCCCGGGTCTGTGGGGTAAAGTGTGATGGAGAGCGTGACATCCGAGGGCAAACCGTCCAAAACTGACAGGCTGAGCCTCGAACCACGTGAGGGAAAGAGTGACTCGAGTCCAGCGTGTCGAAAAAAAGTTTCAAATCATTTATCCGACGACTGGTGTTGTCAATTTGTAAGATGTCAGCAGTTTCACATAGGGGGGGGGGGGAAACGAGTTTCCGGCAATTTGCTCTGAATGCAACCAAAAAAAAAAAAAAGCGACTCCCGTTCGGGCACAAAAACGGAACTTAAAAGGTGTTAGAGAAGAGAAAAAAATAAGTGTCTTCGCAGTTTCCTCCGACAGAGAGACGTTTACACGAGCAGAGCTTCGTGTTCCGCCTGCAGGACAGGACGAATTAATAGGAAGCAAATGATATTGAAATGACACGTTCACGGTGCCCGTCGCTTCCATGCAGGCTGCGACGGCGTCGGGAAGCCGCGTTCAGGCTGCACCGAGCAGCGTGTGGGCCGAAGGACACGGAGCCAACGCGGCTGCGAACGTTCACGGCGGACGCTGCTTCGGCTGCGGGGACTTTGTGTCGCTGGGCCGAAAGTGGAACCCGGCGCGTGTTTGTGTCCGGACACTTTGATCAGCTGGAGAGAGAGAGAGAGAGAGAGAGAGAGAGCAGTAAATACAGGTGCTGTTCTTACCTCGCCGCTGTGATGACAAGCAATGATTTCCACAAAGACTCCATGAAACAACTTCTGAGAAGAAGCGAAAGGGAGGAGGAGGTGGTGGGAGTCTCTTCTCTGCTGGTTCGTGGACTCGGTGAGTCCGGATGCGCCCGAAATCCCCACGAAACGCAGCGAAGGCCGACGGGCTGCAGCGGCTCGCCCACGCGGCTTTTAGAGAAGTTAACGAAGTGAAGAAAAGACAAAAGGCAGGAGGATGGTCTTTGATCAATAGGCGGAGTCACACCCGCTGTCTGCCTGTCCGCGGCTTGGGGGTTGTTGGGTTTTTGTTTTTTTTTCTCCCGCAAAATCCCGCTGCTCACTTTCTCACATGTCTCCGGCTGTTTCCTGATGACCTGCTGCAGCTGGAGCCTCCAGTCGTGTTTTTACTCCGCGACAAGACAAGTGTGGCGCTACTGATGTCTCTGCCCCGAGTTTACACTCACTTCTCTGTTGAGTTTAGCTCCCAACCCTTCAGGGTATTAAGAGGAGGAAGGGGGGGGGGGGGGGAGGCACCAAAAATAAGATATATTCCGATATCACTATAATGTCACTCCGTGGCGTTTTTGAAAGTCTTTTTTGCAGGCATGCGTCGCTTTCCATCGTGTTTGATTTGTTGCTATAAAAGCAGTTAACTGCGGTGGGAAAATCCCAAGGATGGATCTTTCCCACACTAGAAGCACACGGACTCAACCGAGCCAAGGGAGTTCAAATGGGAATGGAGTTTACTGACAAAACAATTATCTCTGGAAACACCTGCTGACCTCACATTCAAAGATGTTTTTTGGGTCTTTGGGTCTTTAACATATGATTATGACTGGACCTAATCATCATCAATATGACTGATTGTTGCATAATACTGCAATATTGATTATGACTTACTTGACCTCTCTGACCTGAGCATATGATTGTATTTAACGTATTGTAACATATGATCTATCTAAACATATCCTACAGAACCCCTGACCGAGATTAAGTTATCCCCCCTGCACGTTTACAACAACGTGAACTACCAGATAGCTCAGATAGTATATACTACAGAGCCATGCATTGGTTCACTTCGCATAGATTTTCATGAAGATAAAGTCATGAATTCGGAGTACACCTCTACTATGATATATGCAAAAAGAAAATTAATTTAAGTGTCACCTTGAAAAACACCATATAGGCTTTAAGACCGCTAAAGTCCCATGCAGGTAAAGTGCTGTATCCAGACTGCCATGGGTGCGTGTGTCCTCTTCTGTCCTCCTCAGATAATTAAAACCTGGAATAAACCGCAGAGCAGAAGAGTTAAAGATGAGGTATTGAATTTCAAAAAATAAGCATAATATAACTTACATATAAATAGCTTGTAGAGACACAATACTGCTCTGAAGGAAGGCTCTAGCACAGAATCATCATGCGTTGACCTCATTCTAGTGTAGTTAATGGTTGACTAAATGGTTTAGTTGACCAAAGTTAACATCAGGTCAGGCATTACCCCAGTCAGACTGGGTTTTACTTCTCGTCACTGCCTCTCAGCAGCATGTTTGGTACTTTTCTAAGATCATTAGGGTGAGATACAGGCGATCCAACATTATTGCCAGCCTAAATTCTTCCACTTGCTTGATTTACCCTCTGGATGAGTTAATTTCTTGTTGCACTTGCATCATACCAGTCCCTCTTCACCTGTGAGTTGGAGTCTAATTGGTGCATCCCGTGGGACTGCCTCCATTTAGTCTCGACAAGTTGGTGTCTCCCCGTGGCCTCGCAGGTAAAGAGACGCTCATCGGGGGGGTTTGACTGAGGAGAGAAGGCAGGGATTTTTCCCCACAGAGCGCTTTCACATCTCCCCCACTTCCAGTTACCATGGCATTACAGCTTAAGGCTAACCAACACAGAGCATCAAGGGGCTAACAGTGTGCCATATGGGTACAGCAACACAAATCTTCAAGCAAAAAGTGATCTTCTCGAAGAAGGGTTTGTCTATCCCTGGGGCTGTCAACATGGATCACATTTTCTGTTCAAATGGTTTATATCAAGCAGTATGGTTAATGAATGAATGACTGAATGGTTTATATCCTGGATAGGAAGCAGGCGTTACAGTGTTTTGGTAATGCAAATACAAAGTATACAAAGAGAGCAATAAATGCAAAACGGAGGAAAGAGCACCCGCATAAATTAACTGCAAATTCACAGGAAGCGATTTCACAAAACTATCATTGTTTCACAGGACTTTTTTTAGGTAGTTTACCGTAAATGATTTATATTTATAATGGCAAACACCCAACTTTAGAATGCTTGTACATAAATGTATATAAAGTACACATAATATAATAAATATATAAAGTACAATATGGCACAAAGACAAATGCAACTCATTCATTTCTACTTGCTGATGAGTGAAACCACGAGGTGTTTACCACTTTTAAATGTCTCAGAGTCAATAAGGTGAGTTGTGGCGACACAGGGAGTAGAGCAGCTGATCTCTCAGGATACACTTTCTGATGAAAGACTGTTGAACATTCCCAGAGGCCACAAACTACGTGTTGAGCTTAGAGACTGCTTGAGTTGCAACACGAGACGCATGTGCACCTGAACGTGCACATATATTGGCACAGAGAGCAACATATCATGTATGTGTACTGCAATGAGCAATGTGGACGGCTGACAGTCCAAAGTCTGTCCTTTCTTTTATTGCTTGCTGCTGCTCACACTTCTATATTTCATTTTCAGTCACTCCACTGCAGCTTTCCATCTAGAGTACAATGCAATTAACAAATCCATTAATGCTACACAAAGCTAATATTTAACTTGACCTGCAGTCTATCACAGCACATTTTGCTAAATGATGCAGTTTGTGTGTATATTCTTGATACTCACTCTCACTGGATAGCTTTAGTTTCGGTTGCATTTCTACTGTTTCCAAACTACCTCACAATTATTCCCTCATTTAACCTTGTAACTACAGCATACAATCCAATAACTACTAAAGCTCAGATGTTCTATATTTACATACTACTGGCAGAACCAGTTCCAGGTATGATGCACCTTTCTTGGAATTTTTAAAGCTTTACCATCTGATGTTGCTTTTGCCTCCTGGAATTGATTTTATTAATTCTATTTTGTCACAAACATGTGTTTTTTGTATGCTGGTTGTGTGGTCGTTTGACTACCTGTTTTGTGTTCTCAGGTTTCTTGATGTCAATGAGGCCACCTGATTAAATTAAGTGACTATAGCAAGTATGAAGTAGTGATGGATTAAAAAAAGTTAGATAGGAACCATAATAAGTAAGAGATAATTGAGCAAATCCCTTCATTGAACTGAATGAGAAGCTAGTGGTTAGTTGGTAATCACTAGTGACAGTGAGGTATGACTGATAGCACTGTGGTGATTGAGTTAGTGTGCTGCTGGATCACTCTTTGTATTCTTTTATGTTTAGTTACATTGGCCTTGATTTTACAACCGTATTTTTATGAGAATTTGTGGAATTCACAGTTTTGTCCTGCATGTTCTTGCACATTACAAAACAAAAGAGGTCTGATGGAGCTGAGAGTGCAAACATATTTTTGCGAGACCGGTCAGTAAGTTCTTGAAGTAAACATCTTTTGATAAACAGGTGTTGAGGTAGAGAAAAGCGGCTGTTTAGTCTTGAAAGAGTACGTTTGATTATTTCTCATTGCATCTGACTACAGCCTATCTGAAGTTTTGATCGTTTGTCCCTAGCTGTGAGAACATGGTGTTTAGTCCCATTAGGTACACCTGCAGGCTGCACACTCCTCCACAGAGCTGTCAAGGCCTCGATGACACTCCCCTTGTCGTTGTGGCTGATGTAATGTTCCTGTGGCATCATTAACCGAATCACTCAGCAGCCAATAGCAGCAGGACAAGTTATGGCTCAGGGAAGGATGCTGTTTCTTGGGCGAGCCATTCACATGACTCCATGTGCTGAAACCTCGACAGTTCAACAGTATCAGTGCCCCCGGTTATTTGCAAACCAAATTCCCCCCTCCTGCCTCGGATTCAGGGAGAACAGACATAAACTAAGATAAAAACACAACTATCTGGAGAGCACAGGAATAAAACAACATACACAACGCAACCATCTACATGTTGATTATAAAGGTAGGGTTCCCTCTTGGGGAAGAGGAATTTCAGGAATAGAGTTTGATGACAAAAATACAATTAATGAATCACCAGTGATCCATGTCATCGGGATGGCTATGTTTTTTCAAGAGTGCTGTAAAACAATAAAAGGTGTATAACTGTAAGATAGAGGAATATTAATAATCAACTTTATACAGTGCTAATTTAGATTGTGCTTGTAAATCTGAATATGTTAGCACCTATGTTATTGCCAACGTTTTTTATTTATATCTTGACCTCTTATGAAGCATGTAGCCTAAAGTGCTGTGTAGTAATACTCATCCAACATGATAATTTTGCAGAGGAGACATACCTCAAAGACTGCCACCTACGAGGTTCAGTTACTTTTTGTTTTTTCTACAAGTAAGACAGTTGTTACTGTCGGCTTCCACTCACTAATGTAAACAAACCACTGTCTGGTTTGGTTTGACACTCTGTCTCTTCGTGACACAATCCAGACGGGTACGTTTCACTTTGTTAGGAGATGGAGGGTTTTCACAAAGGTAAACATGTCTAACACCATGTCAACCATGGGTTTCATCACTTTTGACCTTTGGTGCTTGGAGTCATGGCGAAAAGCACTTTGTAGAGCGCATCTACCTCTGGTCTGTATATATTTTGAGACATTTCAACCACAATATTATCAGGACATTTTTCAAAAATGTTTAAACATAATTAAACAAAATAAATGTTTACTAAAATAAGACAATACTAGTTCCCACTGGTTACTGAGTCTGGGACATCCATACAGCTGACAGTTTTATGTTATGTGTCCTGCAGTAGAGCCAGTCTGTCAAAGTGCCTTCCGGGAAAAGAGTTTCCGCTGCTTTGTCTCACATAATTAACCCCATAGGAACCATGACTGTGTCTATAGACTCAAACAAGAAGAATGTTGTTCACACTAAAAAGGATTACTTAAACACATGCATTTAAGACTTGTTTGCTTGTGTACACTTAGTACACTTATGCTGCTTTAAGCACAGTGAACGTGTGTTTTCTCTACAAAGTACAGAATGTTTGAAATTCTTGACCTTCGTCTTGCGAGGCATTTGCTGTTAAGAAATGCAAAATCAGGAAATAAAACACTCACAATACATGGTTGGAACTTTAACTTGCAAACTGTGTTTTTAATCCAGATTTCTTCCACCTTTTACCTAAAGCATGTCAATTCCAAAGGCCCAAGAATGAATTACCATCACCCTTTTTAAGCAGATAGAATATTTGACTCTCAGTGAAGTTGCTATTTTGTACTTATATGGTCATTTGACAAAAGACAATGTTATGCCCAGAAAATAGTCAAGCCACAGGGGAATTCAGAGGAACCAAGCTTTTTCTTTGAAAGCCAAGTGGAGCATATCATTGAAAAGTCCATTTAACCTCATGTGGGAGGAACAATCCTCAGGATTGGCCAGATATCCTCAGGTTCATCACCACTATACTATCCAATACTAAGAAATAAATCAACTGAGCCAAAATAGTTCGAAGTGAATTGTTTACTGTCAGTTCAACAGATAGTTAACCTGCGTCAGTTCATGAAGCAACTGAACAATACAGCATTGCATCTTCATTTTATCCCCTTCTCACTCCTACTGTGGGCCTTAGCTTAAGACCCGCTGACCTTGAACATATTCCCATTTTATACACCATTGTTTCTTCACCCTTTCTTTTTTATCATATTTCTAATTAGTCAATAATTAACACTATAACGTCCCTACTCATCCTTCTGTCTTTTACACCAGCATTTCTGAGATGGGTTTCTGCTGGAAAAATAAAAAGAGGTTGTATGTCACTGTTCTTACTGATCTTACCCTTCTGTTTCTCCTAACCTGACTCCTAATTAATGGTGTGTGTGATTTACATCAGTGTGTTTTATATCAGTGTCTAACTGGACTGTTACCTGACTTCTAATTAGTGATATATGTGATTTACATCAGTGTTTCATGTCAATGTCTAGCTAATTAAAGTGAGTTCAAACTGAGTGCGCTAGTGTCTGACTATATTTATTGTGCTCTCATGACATACTGTCTGACTATACTATGTGTTGTGCTTTCATAAATTCACTGTTAAGACTGAAAGAAAAATATCACTCCTCACTCCTTTCATAACGCTTGTTGTAAAGCACCATTTATTTGTTAATCACCTTTACAGAGAAAGCCAATGATGTACATTAGGCATTTTTAAGGTTGGAAGACAGACATTTAGACCAAAAGCTGTCAACACATGACCTGCATTTCTCAACTTATCCACATACACTCGATGACATATGTTGTGTTCGTGAAGCCGAAATTAACTGGTATTACTTGTTTGGGATGATGAGAACAAAACACTGTCGAAATAAAGATCTCTGAAACAAAGAAACTTGTCTTGGTCACAATGATACAGAGAGACAGGCTGTCTGCTACAAAATACGACTAGGTAGTTAGGAGAGAGGAGTTATAAAGACAGAGACGAGAAGTGGGGGCACCTCAGCAGAGTGAGAAGACACTGGGGCAGAGGGAAATGTGGTAGAGACAGGAAGTCGAAGGAACGCTCCGTTCGAGTGTCGGCCTGAGTTCACACCTGACATCTTGGGACCTGGGGTCGTAAGCAGGTCATAACTACAAGAGTGTTAGCATAGGGGCAATGGGGGAAAAGGCAACAGGTGCACGCAAAACCAGAGATTAACAGATAAGAGAGAGGGGAAACGAAGAAAGCACACCTGGACCGTCTCAGTCTTGATAAACCACACGGCAAAACAGCAGAATGAGGGCAAAGGGCACAGAATATGATGAAATTTCCACTACACATATCACACTTTACACATCGCTGCAAGGGGAGATGCTTAAGTGACAAGATCAGCTGATGAGAATTCAATCAAATCATCAATCATATCAGTATGATATCAACGTATGATGAATATATGATATATTTAAAATCCAGCATCACACGTTTTAAAATTTTACTTCTTATAGCTGCTGGTAACAGCTAGAAATTGAAGTCACGCAGCCCCACACAAGTCTTTTTTTGATATTCTGGCTGATTAGGCTGCAGAGGTTGCACATAGGCAGAGCTATGCTAGGAATTACGTGAGGACTCTGCGGTGGGAATTTCGTATTTACTTTGTATTTACTATGTATTTTATCTCTGACTTAATTAGCTATACAAGGCTGTGTGCCTCTTTCCCCTCTATGTGTGCAGGTCAGTTTGACCTTTAGTGTGTAAGGCCTTAAATCAAGCATCCTCCCTTCTTCTGAAGGAGGCTCCTATCTATTCTTTCCCACAGAGATAAGCTGGGGGGCTCTGTCTCTGGAGGAAAGAGGAAACCGTTATGAGAACTAGTAATCTTCGAATTTTTACTTTATCATTGGTCTGTCTATAAAACCTGAGTGTAACTTCATTTTGTGGTCTCTTGCCTTATGACGCCATGAGCCCCGTATGCATACGAGAAACTGCAGGCCTAATCAAACTCTTAAAGAACTTTTTATTTTTGAATCCACAGAAATTTCTACAACAGCCTCCAAAGTCCATGTTCAATTGCGTAAAGGTGCATGTTGTCCTGCCCTAACAGGTGCAAAAGAAACAGACACAAGAGTCAAGGAGATGCAAATCAATGATGGTCTGTACACATCCAAACAATCCCAATAAGTGGAGTTATCAGGTAAAATAGATGAAAGGGATTGTGTTTATCATGGGTGTGTAGGGCCTTGAAGGTTTGGAGACAACCCTCGTCTTTGGTGCCAGCTGAATCTACAATATGACGTCACAAGCATGTTTTCTGAGATGACTCATCTGGTTTCTTTCTCAAGATACTGTTTGACAACACTGACAATAGTCGATACCTCTGCCATGGCCCCTTTACCTGCAACAAAGAAAATAATTGCAGAGTTAGTTACACAAACTTTAATAATAATAAATTATTATTAAAGTATCTTCAGAAACAGTGTCCACGTTTACAGTGGTTTGTGCAAGTACAAAGAAAATGCCACTAGAGTAGCATGCCATGGTCTCTTGAAAATAGAACCGATTTAGTGAATGACACAGCATCAAGTTTTACACTGAACCATACATACAGCATGCAGGGTGCATCTTTTTTAAACTTCACCGCATCACCACAAGACAACGACAGTAGTTTACAAAGCAGAAGACTTGCAAAAAAGGACATTAAAGAAAATGTCCTGCATGTTAATAACCTTGACGAACCACCTCCACAGAACTGTATTCTCCCCACAGCAAAATTCTTGACAGCAATTTTTCTTCAGCCATAACTTCCTTACATAGCTGTTTAAACCCTGTTACTTTCAGTCCTTGATCAAACAATCCTATCCTGTTAAACAATGTCAATAAAGACCTTCCCCAACCTACCCCTTGAGCCAACCTCATTTAAATTTGTAAAGGACAGTAGAAACTGACTCTTCACAGAAGTAGGATAAGTATAGAGGCTAAATCTTAGGGCTGATACACCACTTGGAATATATGTTTTGTATTGGATTGTATATACAAACATGCAATCAATTTATTGAGTTTTTAACATGTTCACAATAATTGACAAACTAAAAATGTTAAGTAATATAATTGATCATAAGATCACAAGTCTAGGCAGATATAGCATTATCTTTATCATATGCCTGCCCAAGGCTATAACAATGTTGAGACCACAACATTGATAGCATATATCTTGTGATACACACATCTGTAGGTGGCACACCATGACAGGTGGCTGAAAAAAGTTTCAAAATAAGTAGAACGGCATTTGCAAATTTTCTTCTTGAATTTCTCTTTATAGTAGAGCAAACCAGACTGAAAAACATATTTCACTGCCCTCCCTGGTTGAAAGTTTGAAGTCTGTTGCACCTCTGACTACACTCAGCATCACTGCTGGTGTGGTCAGACGTGTGCTCTACTGCATCTTTAATCACACTCAACGGAGATGTCATAGTGTACTGACACACCCTGGAGTACACGTCTACATCACTGCAGAAGGAAGAGATGTTGTCAGAACAACTAGAAGAGGAGGATGTTATTCTAGGGTTAAGTTGCTCTTTAAATCAACAGCAACAGTCAACTTACACAAATGAAGTAATCTCTGAAACCTGTTTTTCCATTCAGTAATTGCTGCTATCCTCAAATAACCTATTTCTGTGCAAAATCTGGGTAAAGCATGTCTTGTTGTTGCACAACTTGTACCTATAGTATGCCATTTTGCATGGTTTGCCAATGTCCTTGGCCTAAGACCATAGATGTGATATGACATAGCCTGTACTTCTACATACTACTTGTCTATTCACTTTCAATACCATTCCTACATCTGTCTGCATCTGCTCTTTCTTGTATTTAGCTCAATCTGCTTATTTTAAAATGACTGGCCTTGAGGCGGACTTATGTGTCACTTAAGGAAAGAATAGTTCTTAATTCACTATGCATTCTTAAAAACTGATATTGTAATAAGAAAATATAAATTGAAAAGACAATAATGCAGACAGAATCTATAGAATGCAAGTTCTGCATGAAGCATTGCGAGTTAATTTTTACTTTTGCTGTTTCCGATGTACTGTATAGGTTTTGGTCAAACCAACAGGGTCCTGCACTGTGACATTTCACAAGGTGAAAGTAAATATTGGTAGATACTTAATATCTTTTATATATATTTCTGGTATTAAAACCCACCTTCATCTCCACACACTAGTTTCTTAGCAATGCACGGGATTTCCACATATCCAAACTCTGTCAGCTTGGATACCTGCTGGGCTGTAATGGGATGCTGCCACATGGCTGTATTCATTGCAGGGCAGAAGAGGAGAGGGCAACTGGTATCCCATGCTCTCACCACACATGTCTGCCAATGACAACGACGAATCAACTTACAACAAATGATTTCAGATAAATCATGTAATGAATTATTTGCCATAACATTTTGTAGGTAATCAGATAATAATTTCATGTTATTACCAGCAGATTATCACAAATTCCATTAGCAATCTTTCCTAGAGTGTTGGCATCAAGGGGGGCAATGACAAGTAGGTCTGCCCATCGCCTTAGCTCAATGTGTAGCACAGGGTCAGATCTCTGAGTCCACAGCTAGAACAGAGACATGTCGATAGGCAAGCAACCAATGAGACACTCACTTCCTTTCTGGAATGCATGACACTGTAGACCAGGGTTTCTCAATCTTTTCTGGCCCATGACCATGTTTTTATGTCTCAAAATTCTGATGATATCAGCAACTGGAAAGCTGTCAAGTGACTACTTGGCAACACACACACTTTAATTCACTCAATGTGAGTTTGAGTAAGGTATTATTTTGTAATTTCAAGCGCATAAAAGGAGCTTCAAGCTGGACTGTATGAAAATTATGTTATATTGCATACCTATTTTGCTTATTATTAAGAACTGATCAATTATTCAAATATCAGTTTTACAATCCAGTCAGTTTATCAGTGGCACACAGGCTGAGAAACTCTGCTATTGACTGTCAGTCAATAATGGCTATACTAGGATATGACATGCCCATTGTTACCTGCCACTCATCCTTGTCACTGTAGATTTTTACTGAAACCTCTGCAGGATTGTAGAAATGCTTGGCATGCTCTGTGGTGACAACTCTTACATCCACCTAAACATAAAACAAGACAGTGACAGTGAATTGGCAAGTAACTGATCCTTATCTTAGCAACCATTTAATGGGTCTCACACTTTAGCATACCTTAGCAACTGTTACAGAATAGTGTGGTCAGATTTGCATGATAACACTGGGAATGTAGTATGTCGGCATAGTTTTGACTGCATTTCTCAGTAGCATATGACCTATATCCAGCAGTCATTTGTTTTTTACCTTGTGTAATTACCAGAGGTTGAGTTTCTCTCTCTCTTGAATGTTCCTTGTAAATATTAAGGATGGAGACAGACAGACAGATAACAGGCCCTGGGCTCGATAGAGGCTGGGATCTATCACACCAGGCAGGACTCCAGGTGCAGACTGTGCAAAGATGCCCCTGCGACAATCCAGCACATAACGGTGAGGTGTAAGATGCTAGCAGGCAGGGCATACATGAAACGCCATAACAAAGTGGCCGGCAGGATGTACAGGAACATCTATGCCAAGTATGGGCTGGAAGTCCCAAGGTCACAATGGGACACACCTCCGAAGGTGGTTGAGAGTGACCAAGCTAAGATCCTGTGGGACTTCCAGATACAGACCGACAAACTTGTGATGGCGAACCGACATAATAGTGGTGGATAAACAGCAGAAGGTAGAGGTCCCAAGCTGGAAGGAGGAATAGACTGCCTGCTGGGGAGAGTGGGGAATTTTACATGCATACGTATACATATATTATACATATACACATATATTATATTCGCAAACCTATTTAGTACAACAATATACAGACCCAACACTTTGCTATATTGCACGCAATAAACCAGACATTGTGACTTACGTTTTCACTTCTCTTTTTAGCTTCCCGTTGACAAACTATTTAGGGTGCTATTATGCAGCTTTTGCTACCAGACTGAAGCCACTGCTTACTTAGTTTAATCCCACTGTACTTTGTAAGGCTTTAAATGAAAGAGACTATATGTGAAAGTACAACAACAATAATATAGATGGATAAAATAACTATAATAATATTATACTGCTGTGTTGTTGTAGCCTTTGGGATGGGAGATTGACCATCTAGTGACTTGGTGCAGCCTGAACAATCTGGAGCTCAATGCTCTAAAGACAGTGGAGTTGGTAGCGGACGAACACTGCCCCACCCACCCCCATCACCCTGAGTGACTCTCCAGTCAACACTG
>JAVQJF010022309.1:0-65810 GCA_036023855.1 Gadopsis marmoratus | reverse complement strand
GCACCATCATATCTTAAAGAGCTCATAGTACCCTATTACCCCACTAGAGCACTGCGCTCCCAGAATGCAGGGCTCCTTGTGTTTTCTAGGGTCTTCAAAAGTAGAATGGGAGCCAGAGCCTTCAGCTATCAAGCTCCTCTCCTGTGTAACCAACTCCCAGTCTGTGTACAGGAGGCAGACCCCCTCCTCACATTTAAGAGTAGGCTTAAGACTTTCATCTTTGATAAAGCATATAGCAGGGCTGACTCAGGTGAACCCTGAGCCCCCCTTAGTTATGCTGCTATAGGCCTAGACTGCTGAGAAACTTCCCATGATGCACTGAGCTCTTCTCTCCACCGCTATCTCTCCATCTGTATGCACCCGTATGCACCCATTATTGCTTGTTACTAACTGAACTGCTTGCCGTTCTCTCCTCTAACTCTCTTTCCTTCTGCTGCTGTCTGTGAGTGTTTCTACCTCCAGATCTGTGGAGTCTGTATCTGTGGATGTGGCCTGCCTGCTGCTCCTTGCTCTTGCTCTGCAGCCACTGCTGCTATTATTGTTACTGTTCTTGTTATTAGTATTACTAATATTGTACTGCTACTATTATTAATATCATCAGTACCATTGCTACTACTATTGCTACTATTTATGTTGTGTGGTCCACACTTTGACATACAGCAACATACTGTGTGTTTAGAATGTGTTCTCTAGTGCCACATAGTGGAAACAGGAATTGATAGAAAATGTGCAAAATGTAATATCCACAGACAGTTTCAAAAATCCACAGTCCATCTGTGTCCCGCCAGCACCCACAACGTGAAGGCCCGTTCATCGTTGCTTGCAGCTTTAATTTTTTTTTATTATAATGATAGCCTTCAGTTCAAATGGGCCCTAAGAAACATACACCTGAGAAGAAAAGAGTACTAGTGGATGGTAGGAGGGAACAATTGCTTATCAGTTGGCTGAGCTCCTTGCCCACCCAAACACATCGTCACTTTTGTTCACTTGATATCAGAATTTTCTAATTAGTAAGTTATCCTCCTCCCTGCCTGGCACTCCATGCTCTGCCTCCCTGGCAGGCTGGGCTCCATTACCCTGCTCCCCTGACTTTATTTACAGTGAATAAAATAGGGTTGTTATGTATAGGAATTTGGGAATTTAAGAATTTTGAATCGAGGTAGAAATAGCCTGTGGGGTTTTGGGGGGAGCATCGGTTTGCTGGCTTGAGGCAAAGGTAAAGCGAGGACAATAGGTTTTTGTTTGCTACAGCTGGATTTCCCTGCTTGTGGTAGAGTGTGCTAAGGCTCTGCATATGTCATGAGTACTCACAGCTAACAACGATGCTTTCGGAGGCCTCCATTTTCTCGTTGTCAGCCAGGGAGCATTTGTATTCACCCGTATCCTCTCTGCTGATGGCAGACAAAGTGTAGGTGTCCGAAACTTTCTCCAGCATTTTCTGGCCCTGGTGGAGTGAAAAGAGGAGGAGGGCGAGAGAGGGGACAGAGGTACTATTAACTTTTGTCATTCTGATATAATAACAGGAAAAGAAAAACACAGAAAGAAAGAAGAAAGGATGAAGACAGGAGTAATTGAATGAATGCAATGTAAAGGTCCATTTAATTATTTGACATTTAACACTCTCAAGCCCTAGATCATTGACAAGGTGCACCTGCAGAGTAACCAATATACTGTATAGGGCTACTCACTGACTGACCTTGATATAGAAGAAAAAGGACCTGGGTGGAGGATTGCCGTCTGCATGACACTTCAGTGTCACGTTACCTCCTTCTACGATGGGCCCCTTGGACATAATTTGGAGGCTAACATTCTCTGATGGATCTGAGAGTTTCAGAGGGAATAAAATAAGGGAATATAAAAAAAAGGGAAGAAAAGAAAGGAAGAATGAGTTTCAAATCTTCACAAACACTTTCCATTGACAAATAAATCACCTTCACACTGGATCGTCAACCATGAAGCAACACACTGTACATACAACAATCAAATAACCTTCAGATTTCAAAAGGTGACCCTATCATTCTTTGATCAGCAAAGCATGTAGGCCACCCTCCTTACACAGGACTAAAGTGGAAATAAGTCACCTCCGTAGATTACAAATTGGAAATTCTGCCATGAACTTGCTACCGCCAAGGCCTCCCAAGTTTCCCACTTTCATAAATTGATCCAAGCTTCCCACTCCATCTGCTCTTCAGAGTTCAGGGATGTAATCAGGAACACAAACAGTGACTGTAATTCACTGTTGGGATTCCGCCAAACCCTCAAATCCTGAAAAATCCTTTAGCCAGTCTCATCAAAATGCTCAGTAAAGCACATTGTTCACTGCATCGCCATTATATGCAGTTATAAGGGCTTTCTGATAAATCGCCTCCCACAACAAGTTGTTCAATCCTACACACCACGTACTCAATCAACAATTAGTGCTCAGATAGCACAGGCTGCAACTGTTTCACATGTGGTGAATAGAAAAGACTGCCATCCACACACCAAAGTGTGGCACTTTTCTTCTCCAGACGTTATGTGCAATTTCTATACAGCACTGTATTCTTCTTTAATGCATTAATCCTATGAAGTATACAGCAAATTCAGCATACGATTAAAGCAAGACAGAATGCCTGACACCTCACAGCAATATCACTGTACCTACATGTCCTTGCAACATCTGAGGTTAGGTTGTCCTTGTAACATAAGTCAGTATGTACTGTATGTTGTCATTCTGTTCAGCCATAACATTGTGACAGCATGGGCACCCTGACCCGTCTGCGGCTATTACGCAACAAACTATGTGTTCACTGTGTGTTCTGACACATTTCTATCATAAAAAGGATGAACCTTTTCACCAATTTGAGCTACAGTAGCTCTTCTGTTGGACCGGACCACACAGGCTAGCCTTCGCCCCCCATGCGCATCAAGGAGCCTTGACCCTGTCATTGGTTCACCGGTTTTCCTTCCTTGGACCACTTTTCGTAGGTACTGACCACTGCAGACCGAGAACACCCCACAAGAGCTGCAGTGTTGGAGATGCTCTGACCCAGTCGTCTAGCCATCACAGTTTGGCCCCTGTCAAAGTCGCTTATATCCTTACGCTTGCCCATTTTTCCTGCTTCAGCACATCAACTTCGTGGACAAAATATTCACTTGCTGCCTAATATATCCCACCCACTGACAGGTGCTTCCTACTGTTCCAAGGCAGTTTCATACGAACTGCATTAGCTAGACTTGCTCCTGACTGGCTTTCCTCTCTATAAAATGATTGTTAGAGTAGAAATGTATTCATCCAACAAGATAAAGGCTGTACGTCTGTGAGGAAATATTTGTCACGGTATGTGTCTGTGTGGGTGTTTGTGTTTCATGTTTTCTTTTGATATTTGTCCTGTCTACTTCCGGTCTTGTGTTTGCCAGCCTTTTTTCTCTTGTCAGTTCAGTGTTAAGCTGTTTTAAGTTGCTCTTTAGTGTCCTGTCTCTGCATGTCCTTGTGTGTCTCTGATTGTAGATTAGTATCTTGTCTATTTAAGCCTGCCCCGTTCAGTTGTCCAACAGAAGAGCTACTGTAGCTCAAATTGGTGAAAAGGTTCATCCTTTTTTTGGTTCTTGTGTATATTTTGCCGGTTTTTGCCTTGGAGTCACTTGTTTGGATTATATTCATGCTCCCGTTTCTGTTACATGGAGGTTCCGCGTATTTTGTTTGGACTCACGTCTCTTCAGCCTTACCTGCCTGCAAGCGTTCTTTGTTAGTGTTAATAAAAAACCCTGATTTGACTGTGCTGTCTGCATTTGGGTCCTTTTTACTGCTGCCCTAATGCCACACCATGACAATATTCATTATATAGCCTGTTGCTGCCAGTGATTGAATGAGTTATGAAAAGTGTGTGGAGATTGTTGGTAAAACATTTAAACTTTGACTAGATTGTTGCTTTTAACATATCAAACTATAACAGGCCTACCTAATAACTAGAAATAAATAAGTCTTGCATTTCTGTATATATGTGATAAAACAGTGCTGCAGATTTTGCTTTTCTTAGATAAGATTGAGACACAGTTCCCTGTGCTGGAGTGGTCAGCAGTGATAAATCAGACACATGGGCCTTTTGTAGAGATCTTCATTCCCTTCCCTCCTGCCATATTTTGCACCTCTGAACAGGGACACCTAAATACATATATACGTTTACCCCCCCCTCTTTCCCTCTCCCTCTCACTCAACCCAACCGGTCGAGGCAGATGACCACCCACCCACAGTCTGGTTCTGCTGGTCTGAAGTTTCTGCCTGTTAAAAGGGAGTTGTTCCTTGCCACTGTCACCTAGTGCTCATGGTGGGAATTGTTGGGTCTCTGTACAGGGTCAGTCTAGACCTTCCCTATATGGAAAAAGTGCTGAGATAACTTTTATTATATGGCACTTTATAAATTAAATTGAATATTGCATGAGACCAAACATGCAATTGTCAGCTGTGCTGCTTTTCCCCCATTTTAAGTTTTAAAACCTTGGTGCAGGACAAAAGCAAATTGACTGTTTAGTACCTGGAAAAAAGCTGCAAACCTATTCTTAGTGTCAAATCAATGAACAATCAAATTGGTAAACCAACCAAGCTAAATTATCAGAAGCAGGGTTTGACATTAGCCATAGCCTGTGGCCACAAAAAGTTAAATTTGTGGTCAACAAATACTCCAAGTTTTATCCCTACTCTGATATGCTCTGCCTTCGCCAAAGCAAAGTTACAGTTCCCTTTCCACCAATGTGAACCAAGTGCTGGTTCTGGGCTGGTGCTGGTGCCAGTTCGCAGTTGGTTCAACTAGCAAACCTTCTAAGAACCAGTTTGCTTTTCCACGGGCTAGAGAGTCACGTCATTGTGACTTTGTATACGTCTCCACTTTCCCAACACTAGAGGCAACTTCGAGCAAAACAACAATGGCGGACTACATGGCAACTTTACAAGTGTTGCTCCTGGCTTTGCCAGTGTACATAGGCATCCAAACACTATTCAAACACGACTGGTCCAACGTATTTGTGCTGCTCGGCATGATTGCTATGGATGGTGATTATATTCAAGAATTGCGCTGGATTTGCTCAAATACCCACTTCCTTTTTGACGCTGCATCAAGTTTATTTTGCACTTCTGCCGAGGAACGCAGTGCAAGCAGAAAGTTGGGCTCTTCCACGGACCACGGCTGTTTTGATTTCACGTCCATCCAGCTCTGGTTTTTTAGAAATGGCGGTCATAAAGTTTTTTTGTTCGTCTTGGTTGGTCACAATAATCCCCTAGCCCCTGACGTAAGCAGTTCTTGATTCTAGCCCAGCAAAGAGTTGGTGCCACTCTGGATCCAGTTTTCCTAGCCTGTAGCTGGTTCCAAATTAAGCACAGGCTCCGAACTAGCACTCAAACTGCCTTGGTGGAAAAGGGGTAACAGTGAGATAATATACCATATGTTTACAAAGAAATTCGAAATTTTCATTTTAAATATATTATAAAAATATATTTTCATTCTGTTAATGTCTTTTCATTTATTGAAGTGTCACAGTTAAGGAAGGCAATGTTAAGTTGTGTTAAACTGCCTTGTCTTTATTGTTTTTTCATGACTTTCTAAATTTGGGCCACAAACAATTTGTTTTGGCCGCCATATTTAGAGACTTGGTGGCCTGTGCGGCCAGTGTTGTGTTAAATGTTAGCGTCTATTCCTGAGAAGTAATTGTTGGAGGTGTAACTCACTAACCTTAGACCACTCAATGTTCTTGACAACCTAGTATATATGGGCAGGTAGAACGAAGGTGTAATACAATGATGGTGCATGATGGCATTGCTGTATTTCACTCACAGTGAATAGGAAAGGGTTCCAGGTCAGTCTCCTGACTGGTCAGCTCATGTGTGGACATGCAGGAAAAAACTGCACCAACATCCTCCTTGCTGGCTACATACTGGAGGGTGGAGGAGGTGGAGGATAGGCCTGTGGCTGGATTCAGTTTCATGCTGGGGGTGATCACAACAGCTGCAGGGGAATGGATGTACAGGCAGATTATTAGATTCAACTTTGTCAAAGAACTGAGACGATGAAATTCAGTTTAAAATCTAACCAGAAGTGCAAAAAGCAATAAAGTGCCAAGTTCTGTGCATATTTACAGTGGATAATATGTAGATGTAGATATAGGGCTGGGGTATAAAACGATATAATTTTCCACAATATTCAGTTTAATTTATATAGCACCATATCATAACAAAATAATCTCAGGACACTTTTTTCATATAGAGACCATACTCTCTATTTATAGAGACCCAACACTTCCCACCATGAGCAGCACTAGGCGACAGTGGCAGGGAAAAACTCCCTTTTAACAGGCCGAATCCTCCAGCAGAACCAGGCTCTGTGTGGGTCATCTGCCTCAACCGGTTGATAACAAATGTTCAATAAACATCGATTATAATTAAACCACCCATATAGCAGTAGAGGGGAAGAAGCTAATCAGAAGGAATAAAAAAGACAACCAGAAGGCAGGACTACACGAGCCAATCACACTGCAGAAATAAAATAAATAGAGGTAAGCTAAATACTGTTAACACACACAAACACAAGTACACAACATAGTGCTGCACATGTAGCATCAAGCCACAGCTTAAACAGTACTGCAAACTGTTGGCGATTGGGTCAAACCAATCGAGATGATGAGAAGTTAGTGATCACAGAAAATTCTTGCAGTCTACATTGCCTATTAAGAACAGTTTGTCTCACTGACTACTTCTAGATAGGATCAAACAACAGTTACTCACTGACCCAGGATTGATCCAATTCAAATGACAAAGGTAAAGATGAGGTATCATATTACTGCATCATTCATTGACAAGTAAATGATACATTTCATTGTCTACTGTTTAAGCTATTTTCTTGGGTAAATACCATATACTACTGTATGGGAGCTTTAATTTTCACTCTCCTGTCACCGTACAAAAACACTTGACCCTGGGGAATCGCCATATGACAGCATCTTGTGTGGTGTGACTGTTGTATATTTTCTGGGTGTGTCAGCAAACATGTCATGCATTACCTTTCCCATCAGCTACCAAGAGCTTTCCATTCTTTTTCCATGTGATCTTAGCTGAGGGGTTTGCATCTGCTGCAACACATGTTCCCAGCTGTACAAAACAGAAAAGGAAACTAAACAATCAAATATTAAACAGAATACAATAAAAACGTCTAACCCACAAGACTGTTTTAATTTGACAGATACGTTTATTTGATTTAATCTGGTTTCAGTATCCGCTGTCAGTATGGAAGTGATGACGTTAGATATGTATTATATGAAACAATTTGTTTATGCCCTTAACCTGACGTTTTCACCAATACAAAATTTTATGTGGATGGTAGTGTAAATATTATTTCAGAGGCCAAATCATCCTGAAAAGAATAATTGTGTAGTAACCATTGCAAATAAAATCTTCACAAAATGCATTTCATTAGCAGCTTTGCTCTAAAACCCATTTCAGGGAAGCTCTAATTTCTCTGTCCTAGAGTTGTATATTGTCTGCTTTCCAACATTTAAAAGGAGAAAGTTGGACGCAGACCAGAAAGGGCAAACGACTAACTAATTCAGGTATTAACTAGTTTGTGTGTTCATAAACGTGCTGTCTCCCTGCCTCGTTACATTTTCAGGATTCAAGGTCAGCAACAATAGCAGAGATATGCTGCGTGTGAACCAGATAAGGAATGAGTCATATGAACATTCCTTTTTCCAAACTGCCTGGTTTCATATCCTGTACAACAGCCTGCACCTCTGAGTGGAATGTGACTCACCACAAACATGTCTGAGTGATCTGCCAATAGTCATACAGTAGAAGAAATACTTATCTGATATGGTTTTTCCACAAAAAGTCGGCACGTTAAAAATTCCTAAAATTGTATCTACTTCTCCCGCTGAAAAATCCAGAATGTATGAATATGCATATTAAATATGCAATATTAAAAGGTTTAACTATTGAAACAAGATGTCTCCTACTTCATAGAAAAGTTCCTTCTTGGTGTATATGTGTGCTGAAGGTTTCAGGTTTCCATACAACACTTGTGTAAGCTGCATACTTTAGTTTCCTTTATATAGCGCCATATCATAACAAAGTTATCTCAGGGCACTCTTTCATAGAGAGTAGGTCTAGAGTGACTCGTTATTTACAGAGACCCAACAATTCCCACCATGAGCGGCACTAGGTGACAGTGGCAAGGAAAAACTGCCTTTTAACATGCAGAAACCTCAAGCAGAACCAGGCTCTGGGTAGGAGGTCATCTGCCTCCACCAGTTGGGTTGTGAGAGGGAGGGGGGTGAGGGGGGTGAGAGAGAATGAGAACGATAGGAAAGAGAACACACAGCAGCACAATATAGTTCCACATAGAGATGCAAAACAATTCTGGATGAGCTTTGAGTCAACAGTACAAATGAAAATCATAGCAACAAGTAACAGTAATTAAAGCATACATCCAGGTACAACAGGTAATATATCACCATGCTGAATAACAGAATAATAAATCTGCTTTGTAAACACAGCTTGAGGCTTTTTAGCTTTGCAGAATAATTTTTAATTTTTCTTTATCTTTTACAACAACATTATTCACAGAGGTCAATTAGCATGGTCCAGGCACTATGAAGGAGAATCTGTCTGCTGACCACAAAGTAGAAAGCCACCACAAATCCCATAAGACACATGCACGCACACACTTTGTTATGATCAAAAATATAACACAGCAGGTTAGTATGCCTCAACACTTCTTGCTCGAAATAGCCTGAATATCACTTGGCATAATGTTTACTATGTCTTCATGTTAGATTCCAATGATTAAGATAGGGTCACAACTAACGGATATAGTCATGATTTATTAATGTATTTTTTCAGTTAATTGATTTAACCTATGTGGTAACACTTTACTTTAAACTGCCTAATTTAGAATTTATAAGCAGTATATGAACATTTAATAAATGGTTTCTAACACACTATAACACACTATATAGTTGTAAGTAGATATAAGCTTAAATGTATTTGTCCACAACCTCCTGTGGAGGCTGCCCGCAAACTGATAATGAATGACAATATATTAAAACACAATTGTAATAATATCAAATATTTCTTCATAGGTGCAGCTATAACCGACATTTTAAAATGTCCTTATATTTATTATTATTATTATTATTATTATAATACACTTTATTTATATAGCACCATTCATACAAGAAATACAGTTCAAAGTGCTTTACAATAAAGAAATTAAAGTGCTTCACAGAAGAGAATGCCATAAAATAAAGTGCATATTTGAGCAAACTACATTATAGTGTGTGATAAGCTATTTATTAAATGTTTATATACTGCTTATAAATGCTAAATAGGCAGGGTAAAGTGTTTAAGTGCCACTTATTCAGGAAATTTAAAAAAATGAATTATGTGTCATGTCTTTAAAATTCTTAACAGTCCAAAATCCAAAGGTATTCCATAAACCTTTGCATTTAAGAAGCAACACATGATTGGTATTATTACTTGAAAATGACCTGTATGGTTACCTGATTATCAAAACTGTGCTGGATTCACTTTCTGTTACGTGAATAATTAACTGATTAATCACTCCTTTTCTAGGGTGAACCTTATCCTGCATATCATATAGCAAAACTGAGTCTAGCTCGAGTTACTGTCTACTGTATGTCATCCCCAAACTGGTATTATGTGTGATTTTCATGTCAGCTAACTGTACTTCCACTTTCACAATCTAAATTACTCTGTCCTTGAGAAACTGCAGGTGCTATTCACCTGATACTCAAGAACAAAACTTGGTAAAGTATGTGCTTTCTCATTTATGAAGCGTCTGGCATTAACGGTTGAATTCAGCAGCATATCTCACTTAATTTATTTTTGAAAAATTAGCAAATAAAAATGCGACCTCTGCTATTTCACAGCTGAGGCAGTGCAGGCTTACTACATTCTTCATGACTGAACATGACACAATGCTATTGTTGTGCCATTCACTTCAATTTGTCCAGCACTTGGTGAAGTCTGGTTGTTTAACAACAACAAACAAACAAACAAACACGGACCCTGAGGTGTGACAATGTGTGACAATGAAAGCATTGTCACACATTGTTTGTAAATGTAATTGTTTGGCTCCTTTCGATGGGAAGGAGCAGCGGCTCTACTCCGACCTCCCTCCTCTCCACCATTACAAAGACCATTTTCAAAAGTTGCCTTGGTAGTGTATTCACAAATGCTTCAAAGTCCAATAACCAACAGCTGTCTACTTGAAAACACTGCATTACTGAGCTATGATGTCCAAAAATCAAACCCTGAGACAGTCTGCAAAAATGGATGTTGTGAAAAGGACAGTGTGAATTTGGTTGTTTCTCACAGGAAAAAAGCACAGCTTATTATCTCAAAAAATCTCAAATGTCAGAGTGTCCTTGAATGCACTAACGTCTGCACCATATAACAGGAACATAACTTTAAACAAAATATAAAGGTTCACTGCAATGTGTTTCCTCTCTCAATAGAGTTTTAGCTTGATGTTGACTGGCATGCAGTAAAAAATAACCATCAGTAATATAATTTAAATTCAAACTGTTAAAACAAATACAAAAGTACAAAATCTTCCTTTTGAGTTTTTTTTCCTCTCTTCCTGATTTCCTCGGATTCCTCAAGCTGTTTGGACTGTAAATTATCTAACATGTCAGCTTCCTACGTGCCACATCCAGGGACCACAGTGGCAATTCATGTAATACTTTCAACTGGTTTTCATGTAACGTGTGGAGTGGTATTCACCATGTACCAATAATAGTCAGTTATGATAGAAATGATCGAGCTCAATCAAATAGACAAAGAGCAGCTTACAGATTCAGTACATAACACTACAGGTACCGTAGTTCGTGAAAAAACAACTGCACACTTTTATGTGTGCAGAATTCATGAGGTTCACACTTCCACTGCACAGAGCACTAAACTGTAAAGGCTGTAGTATTTCTTACCGTTACTGGTTTGTCTGTCTGCAGTACTTCAGACTTGTCCATAATCTGAACTGATGATGGTTTCTCTGCAAACACAAAAGGAGAGAATCAGGTTTTGGCTTAGGGGGAATTTGCATTTCCCACCCAGGCTCTTCAGATTTCCTTCTTTTGTTCATACTGTCATTGAGTTCTAAACTTATCAACATAACTGAGGGGTATACAGTGAGAACAAATACACAAATATTTCACTAACAACATTCAGCAACTGTACTGTAAATGTACTGCAAATATTTGGCTGCAAACCTATTGCATTGTTAATATTCAAGCCATCTGATGTAATTTGCCCCCTGTTAACTACAACCTAATACTCTCTCTAAGGCCTATTGGGCTAGCCTCTTCCTGTCCTTTCCATGCTTGGGTTTGCAAAGCCCATTAGCCGGTGCTATATGGGCAGTTTGGGGAGTGAAATTCAGATTTAGAACCATATTTCTTAAAGCACAGAAGAAAACAAAAGAGATAAATACACAATGGATAACTGTGCTTTAATGCAATTAAAGCCCAGCTGTATGTTAGCAAAACTAAATATAAATGTCACCCATCAATCATTGAATAAGATTGACAATGTAATTATGTTTGTTTTGTGGTTAATTAGTCAGTACTAAAGATTTTCTATTTACATCAGTAACGTCCTGGAAATAATACTGAAATAGCTTGTGAAATGATGATATTAACAAAATGTATAGCTCTCTATTGGCATGAGTTAATTTATTTGAAAAGGACTAAACATGTTCACAAGATAAATTTGCAGATTGCATTAAATATTAAAAAAAATTAACATTAACATTATATAGTACAGTATATTCAGGTGCAGTTGTGAAATATGGTGATATAGCCCTTTTCAAACACGGAATATGTAACATTGTTGGCTTCATCTATTTGTTCAAGTAAAAGATTTTTGTCTTTACTGGTTTATTCAGACATAACAGGACTGTTATGGAAAAACAAACACACACTGGCACTTCATATGAGACAGGGAGCAGTGTCACTGTAACCCTATCAGCAGTAGTATACAATAATATGATGTAAGACGTGTATTTTCTGTTCTTTGACTTTAAAACTTGTTTTGCAGTTGAAAGCCTTAACTAATAATTGTGAGGGAAGGCAGCCCCTTTTCTCATAGTGAAATTTCTAATAAATGTTTTCATCAATTTCATCATTGATATGATTTGCATTAAATTTGCATTAAAATGACAAAACATTAATTTGGTCTCTCATTTAATTCCTATTTGTATCCTATTTCTATCTGTCCTGTATGTTAAGTGTTTCATTAGCTATTCGTTATTTCATTTCCACCTCTTGAGGAAAAAAATGACATCAGAATAATATCCTAAACAATGTAACATTGGCACATTTGAGGTGTTTAAATTTTCTTTGAGCACAGGGGATGAAAAATAATTGATCAATGTATTGCTTTGATGTTAATCAGATTGTACAAGATGTGCGTTTCTCTCTGTGTGTGTTTAACCTTGTGCTTCTGCAGTCTTTACATTCATCTGATAGCATTCAGTTCAAATTTATGCTGTATTGAAGTGTAACAGAAATGTTACAGGGTCAACCCCATCAGATGTAAAAGTCCTCTAATGGCACTAAACCTTCAAATGAAAGAGATGGGACCGACATTTAAAACTGCCAGGACATTTACGTAACAGGTGCATGATGACAGTAGGGGTGGGCGGTATACCGGTTTCTTCACCGTCACCGGTGTCACGTTCTGCCACAACAATACCGCAATACCGTCATTACCGTGATAAATGTTTTAGAATATTCAAAATAACAACAAGGCCTTTAGTTTTTTCAAGTTCAGTCTTGGTCTAAATACCTGTCTTTATTTTGTTGCAAAGAAAACATAAAGCATATTCACTATAGTCTGCCTGTCATGCTCCTTGTCGGGGTGCCTGTGTTTTCATGTGTTTTGTTACTTGTGTTGTTCCGAGGTCTCGTGTTTCATGTTTTTAGTTCTCCTGTGTCGTGCCCCTGGTCTGTTTCCTTTGTGTGTCCAGTGTTTCCCTCCCTGGTGTGGTTCCCTCCTTATTTGGTTATGCTTCCTGCCTCGTTAGTCTCCCTCTGATGTTGATCCCTTTCACCTGTTCCCAGTGTTCACCTGTGTCTGTTTCCCTCGTTAGTCCTGTGTATTTAAGTGTGTTCAGTTCGCTGTGTCCTTGCGGCGTCATAGTCAATGTTCAGGTAAACCTCTGTGTCCCGGTTGATGTCAGTGTGTTCTATGTTTTCAGTGTCTCAGTTATCTCTGTGGTTAATGTGCTACTTCTCCTTGGATGACTTACCGCTTTTGTAAGTGCTATCTCGTTTATGCCTTCATTAAAACCTATGTTACATACTGGCTGTCTGCGCTTGGGTCCCTCAACTCCTCCAAACACAATGGGGCATGACACTGCCGCTATTCACGTGAACAGAAATTGAACGTCAGACGCGAGCCAGATGGCATGAAAGTTATAAAGCGAGAGACAGTTATCGACATAGAAACATAATGTTGCAACACAATCAAATTTCAATCAGCAAGGCAAAACGGTGAGAAGAAGGGTTCCTATTCTCTGAAAAGAAATGAATGGGGTGTTGGAACCAGGTGGAGAGACTGAGGTGGAAAAATTGGTACCAAGTACTTCTGTGATTTGGACCTGGTTTGGCTATAAATCATCTGATGTTGCGCAAACATCAATAATATGTAAGATTTGCGGTGTTGTGACAGCCAAAGGTGGCAATAGCAGCAACCTGTTTCACCATCCAAAAAGTGCGCACGCCCATGAGAACAAGGACGCAACAAGGGCCGAAAGCACCAGTGGTTTAGCCAACAGTTGCACCAGCGGAGTGCAGAAACACAGCTGTGACTCCAGGCTTTGATCAGTGCAGCTGCACTGTCTGCCTGGGGCTTGGAGGAAACGGGTCTGGTATGCATGATGACGAACAGTAGCTCAAACATGGTGCGCACGTTACAGATCAACAAATGGACCAGGCTACTATGTTATGGACACAAGCTACACATCGCTAACTTGGTAAATTACAATGGTCAATCCAGCAGGCTTTCTGAACAGTGCATGGTTCTGAAATTAAGTCTAATAAACATTCCAAATTAATTACACATATATAATTTAGCCTATTTGACCAGAACAGATTAGTGTCAACACCAGTACTTTTATCCAAATATATAAAGTATCAGCAATAATATACATTTTCTGACAAAAAAATGCTTTTGAGATGCCTAATCCTACCCCTTGTCTACGTCTGAGAATGAATCGCTGGCAATACAAAACTGGCAATCTTGTTACTTGCCATCACTAAGTGGAATGATTATATATTGATATGTTGATAGTGCAGAAACACCACAGCAAAACAGATTATTTAAGATTCATTCAACAATAAGGATGAACAAGGTTTTAGTGTTTTGTGTCATGAGCTTACTGTAAACAACAACAGAGACGGAGAACTCCATGAGGTTGGTGTCCGACACAACCATGCAGGTGAAGGTCTTTTGGTCTTTGAGTGAGGCCTGAGTGATGAGCAGGCTGAACTTGTTATCGATGCTGACCCGCTGGGCATAACTGTCTGTGGCCTGAACTGTGGCTCGGTCGCTGCGGGCCTGTTTGATTAACAGATCGCCAGCAGTGCCATCTTCTTTCTCCTTAAGTGTGACAGAAAGGTTTGGCAATTTTGTAAATCTGTTATATTTAAATTTACAGGGAGATCATTCAAAATTGTAACACCATCAAAACAAATGTTCATTAGGTACACACTGCCAAGTCTTGCAATATTAGTAGATTACCTGACATTTTGGATTACAATAATATGGCAGCTAAATCAATTATTGAAAAAATGTTATCGACTACACAAGACAAACCCCTGCACTTTCACTTCACTGCAGATTTTGCAATTACTTTCTACATTTTTGATCAAGAAAAAGATACTACTCAAATGTCTGAATTCAACAGCATTTGTGCAAAACTGGATTAAGACAGAGACAAAGAGATTAACACTTTTAGAGCTGCAAATAATTATTTTCATTCTTAAGATTCTTTTTTTGATGAATGAATTCATATTTTGGGTCTGGTCAAAATGGTCAAAAAATAATTTCAAAATGCTAATTACAATGGCCAAGGTGACCAAAAGCAAAGCCCAGAACCAAATTATATTCAGTTTACAATGGTATATATGACAGAGAGATGCAGCAAATCCTCCCATTTGAGAAGCTCACACCTACAGAAAGTGAGATTTGCTGGAGCCTTAACTCAAAAACATTCATCATTTTATTATAGCAGCTGTGTCTGATGTTGGAATGGTCATAAATAAGGTTGCTGTATTGCAAAATTTGCCAAAAGACCAAACCTACCATTTTTTATTTTAAGAGTACCAACACCATTATGTCCCAAAATGGAAATCTCATTGATCTGTGAAATTCTTTGTAAATCCTTTTTAGTACTGAAAGCTCTGATTTGACAAACACCTATTTGTTCCATTACCACAAACCTAAAAACATTAACTGAAAATGCTTCTGGTATTGAACAAACGTTTCAGTAAAGATGTTATCCCCTCCAGTCTATAAAGTAAGCCTTGAAGGCTGGATGATGAGGAAAAAGTCAGGGATACTGGCTCTTATCTTATTTACTTCATGTAGTTATCATGGCATACACCAAATGTAATAATGAAAGTCTGGTAATTTGTTTTCCTTAGAAAACTCTCTTTCCATTAAAAATACAAATAAAATTAAAAAGACATTGAAAACATTGTTAATTTACTTGGAGGAGACTTTCATACAGGAGCTACAGTATGCTGTAGTCCAGGTTGCTGATGATTTATTGTAAGAACATCATTGTGTATATTTGATGTTTGTGACCTTGCTATTTATGACACATTTGCCCACTGTGATTTTATGCCATTCCTCCACTATTCTTTTATTTGTTTGTCATATATGAATTCCCATGATATGTCTATTCTTGCATTTTTTCTGAATTTCATTTATTCATATATTTATTTAGTTTGCTTCTTTTTACTTTCTTTCATTTATTTCATATTTCAATGATCGACTAAAACTGAAAACACAGGTGTATGTAATGTACATATTTGGTTCATCCCATCCCATTGGGTGGTTATTACATTATTATTATAAAACCAGAAGATTAGAAATGCAGAATCTGTCATTTAAGAATGTGTAGAAATCTTTAGTCTTCCTATTTCTTCCAGGAAAGATTTGTGTAAAAATCAATATACTAATGTATATTGATATTGACTACACAACGTGTAGTCGCATACATAAATCTTTTCATATGGTCCTCTTTTTCCTCTTCTTCCATGTCATTGAATGTAAACCTAAAACACTTTATGTATTGAGAGTAATCTACTTACGTATTTCCACTTAATGAACATCAGGTCCTCTGGTGCTGGAGCTCCCCCATTGCATGGTATAACAATGGTTTCTCCATACAAGGCAGTGACACTGTCCGTACCCCACACTGCATCACAAAAGGTGAAAAACAAAAAAGGTGAATATTATTAAAAATATACTGTGTGTATATTCTACTGAAGAGCGCAACAATGTTGACTGCATCCTTCAGTCTGAGCCGTGTTCTCTTATATCTCGAATACTGTTATGGCGTGCTTGTGCTCATCAAACCTCAAATGTTCCAGTAGAGCATAATACAGTAGAAAAAATAAATAAAAGTGCTTATGGGATTCACACTTTTATTTATCACTTGATCTGCAGCCGTTGCTCTCAGTGGGTCAAGCTCACTGCTCTTTGTGCAACACCACTGCTTAACCATTTCCTCTGTCCACACTATGGGGGCACTAAGGTGGATTCATTTCTATGGCGGCACAGCTCAGTCGTGTGCAACGTGGGAGGAGGGAGAAAAGGAGTAGAGAGATGATGGATGGCTGGAGGTTAGAGCAGAGTGGAGAGACATTAAGGGCTTCACGCGCCAACTGTTTCTCTTTGAACTTTTAGCTAAACAGGCAGAATAAGAAGCAGTTCAGTTCCTGGTCATTCCAGAGCGATGAGGCCAAAAAATGCACAAAACTGCAGTGCTGCTAACTGAAGAGGCTGCTTTAGAAAAAGCTGAGCCTCATGCTCATCTTTTCATACTTCCTCAGATCCGAGCTAGCTTCTACTGATATTAAATCTTTAACTACAGTTGGAATGCAACAACACAAGTATCAGTTTCCATTCCAAGTTAGAATGAAAAAATAAATAAATACAAATATTAATAATAATTAATAACAAATAACTATGTGTCTAAGGAAAACACTCTGATGATTAAATGTTTTTACATTTCTTAACACTTCAGACCAAAAACATCCAGCTGCCTTACACTCTTTTCTTTTTCTTGAAGACAATCTATTTAGTGAATTGGGTTTGACACCAAAAGTGAAGAAAAGCAATATAATGAAATGCAGAGAAATCTATTTTCTCTCACAATATTGCTTGTAACCCCATTGTTGGTCCTACTCAGCTGTGAAGAATTATTTTTTTTGTTGATATATTACTGTATCTCCATCATGTTCACGTGTACCTTCAACAGAGATTAATAAATCACACATTAACCAATTATTTGAAATCTGTCACCTTTTATGTGAAAGTGAGCAAATGGCCTTCCTTATTCTGCAATATTTTGTCAAACTGCACTATATTCTTCCCTTCTATATGACATTATCAGTAATCTCATGGCTTGACTTGGCTGTGTTGACTTGTGTTGTGTCGATGTGCTGATTCACAAGTAGAGAACATCTAGCATTGTCTTGACATCTAAAAATATATATCAGTTGTGTGTGTTGAATTTCCACTACACAAAGCTTGATTGATTAGTTTCTTTACAAGGATGTCACGTCCTTTCAAATTAAAGCAACCATGCATACAATGAGTAACACTAGTTACAGTTTAAGGAAGAAGACTTTGAAAAAAGCTGCTTGTTTTCTCTGGTAATGCAAGGCACAAGTCACATGGGAATTCAGCTCAATGAGTGCGGTCGTCCATTAACCCCAGGGTTGGTGGTTCGATCCCAGCTCCCACTGCCTGCATGTTGAAGTGTCCCTGGGCAAGACACTGAACCCCGAGTTGCCCCCGGTGGAGGCCAGCGTGGCAACTGTGTCCCCGTCGGTGTGTGAATGGGTGAATTAGACTACTGTTCAAACTTAGATTACTGGTACAGTGCTTTGGGAACCGTTTCGGTTGAAAAGCGCTATGTAAGAAAGAGTCCGTTTACCATTTACAACCCAGTGACTGGAGGTTACCACAATAAAGTCAATGAATTCATAATGCAAATTGTCCTTGCGTACATCGCACAATCCTTTCCGCTCACTTCACCATCTTGTTTTGCTAATCACAAGAGATACACCCGCTTCCGTCTGTCACCATGGAGCAGCAAGGGGCCTTTGCGCTACCGGTAAATGTTGCACGGGGCTGGTCGTGGCAGCCATCCTGAACTTGGCTGCATTTCAGACAGGTGTGGAGGAGGATGAAGGCTTCCTTCTCTCAGCGAGAGAGCAAAGGCCGACTGGAGGGGGGGAGGGGAGGGGAGGGGGGGGGGGCACCAGACAGGCTACTCCAAAGCATCTGTGGGGGCTATTTGTTTCACAGTCAGATCCTATTTTCAGAGAGATGGAAGAGCATGATTTGCAGAGATTACACGTGGTTGTTGTTTCCTTCCAATGATGACTATACCAAAGTGTGAATGACAGTCAGCATTATACCTTTTGATGCATCAAGAGCCCTTTGATTCTTTTAAAGCTGGGAACTGCTCTGCTGATCAGGTAAAGCTCAGGTATACCTATGAAATACCACTGTTTGGCCTGGAGGTACAGCTAAGTCCAGTTTGTGCTCTTCCGGTACAAAAGAACAACTGTAATTGACTGATCATGAGCTAGCCTGGTTCAACTGCCCCAACCTTCCTCCTCCTTCCTGCTTCTTATCTCCTAGGAGTGTTTACTGGCGGTAATGAGGCCATTAATCAAGTTAATGGAACTTGCCTGAATGGGCTAACTGTACTCTCTCCCACAGAGCCATCTCACTTCGCCCTGGGACTCCCCCCAGAGGTCGAGACTTCCTGGTTCACGGCCGGGAAGAGCCGGGCCGGCCCGCCCATCCGTCAAAGCCACATCCTCAGCCTCCGACTCCGACGTCCACATGCGCGCGCCACGGGAAGGTTACGCATCAGATGTAACCACTGTCAGCATGGTCTGTTCCCCTGCCATAGACTGCTGAAGTGATACCGGCTTTGATGACAGAATGCCTGTGAGGGTTGTGGCCTTGGCATAATGCCATCCCAGAGCTGAGGAAAAACGGCAGTCAGATCTTCTTTTATGGTCGAGAAAATGAATGGATGGAAGAGTTCTATCAGTCACTCTATTGATTACCACTGTTGTGTCCAAATTAAACATGCTCAGCACTTTGTAAGGCTGTGTACAGCAGACGGATTAGCACTGCAAAACCTGTGGTGTGGTCTCAGACAGAATGCAAGGTGGACTTTAGAGGCGGCGCGACTGCAAACAAAGTCGCTGGAAGGACACAAGCAGGTGCAAATAGGTGAAGATTTGCACGCGGTTAGCATGGATCTATTTCATAAAGTTACAGACTCCTTGGTGAGTTCTGCTGTCAGACAAACATTGCTAACTAGCTAACAGCTGTTTAGGGCACCTTTAACCATAGCGGTGGCAGATCAGATAACGCTCAAACTAACCATTATTGTACAATCACAGGCAGTTTGGAAAGCACCAACAAACAATGTCAACCTGATGACAGGCAGACAGACGAAATTAGATCCGTTACTGAGATCTGAGATATTGGTGTTGAAGAGGCTAATCATTTTGGAGGCCGTGTGTGCAATAAAGAACAATTTGTTCTTGCTGGAGAACAATAATAACGTATGCCATCAGAATAATCAGAAACATGTCAGTAGTCACATAAAACTTGGACACACCAGGGTCTTAAATATGCTGAGAAATGTGCTCATGCTCTTTTTGGCGGCACACATAGACTCGACAAACCTGGATTGAAGATTCCTCAAGGACACATTCCTTGTATATTCATTGCGAGGATATCATGATATTCTGTAAATCAAGCTATATTTAATGGTACAAAGGGTCATCTCATCCAGCTGCACAAACAGGCCTTTTATAGTAAATAAAGCTATTGTTACTCCACATCTCTAGCTTGTTTCTGTGATTAAAGCTGCAATAAGAGAGGCCAATCTGCTTTTCCGCGAAAATATAGTATTCCCAAGACTTAACAACGTGGTTACAGCAGGTATTGTTGGTTTATTTGCTTGATTTGATGCAAATCACTTCCTTCCATCACTCCAGACATGCTCAATCAACAACACAAGCATTAAAATAAAATAAAACCCAAGTATGGTGCCTGTGGTTGTCTCACCAGTGTTCTCCCTCTGGCCATTTTCTTCTCCGTCTCTGGAGTATTCAATCTTCTGCCCTGCCAGCAGGCCAGAGCTCATCCCAGTCTGCCGCCCAAACAAGCCGCGGTGTAATTGCTTGTCAGAGCTGTCCGCGTGCCTGTTTTTCTTCTCGCTGCCACGCACCTGACAAGAAACACATATTTGCACACAAAAATGAAATTACAGGCAATTTGAGAGTAGGAGCTTCGGAGGCAACGCCTGCTATCGAGCTGTCCGAGTCGATGAACTCCTCTCACCCCTTGGCTCTATATCAACTTGAAACAAAAGGTGGAGATGGAGAAGAAAACAGAGATAGAAGAGAGCGAGTGAGAGAAAGAGAGAGCGCAAGAAAAGAAGAAACGATTAGGGAATTCTGTCTTGGCCTCCTGACCAGCTGCCGTTCATGGCATTCTCTTTCCATTATACGTCCTCCACTGCTCACTTTCCCTTTCTCCTTTGGCAATTACCTCCTTTTTTCTTAATGAAATTACACCACCAGTCTTCAAATCGCTTTGTCATGGAAGTCAAACTATGTTGCAATAAGCAACCGGGGCTGAATGACTAAAGCTCCACAGGTTATAATGTTATAATGACACACTTTAACCAATTGCATTGAGGCAAAAAGGAATTAACGGTATGATTTGATGTGATAATTACCCACCTTAACTAATCACAGTGACTCATTTAGATGAAGGAGTTGCCTCTGGAACATTTATTCTAAACGGAACATTTAATGTAAATACTAACGTAAGCTGACTTTTACTACGTAAAAATTCAACCTGAAACCCGAATCTCACTCCCAAAACACCTAATCAAGCAGGAGTCTGATTCCTGCGGCGGTGCCGAATGACATTATCAGGACCTCAAAACAGCCCCTGTCACTCATACATGCAAACTCTAAATATGCCGAGTCTTGCTTCAAAACATGTTTTCTCATGTAATTAATGCTGCTTTTGCTACAGTATGATCCTTGTGCTCGTTATGCTAAGATGCTTATTTTAGACAGGACTTTCTTTACTGTACTGCCACTCACACTGGAACCAACACCATCATCCACACTTGAGCCCCCCCGCAGTCCATCTACACCAGGGTTTTCGCATGTGCAAACTGTACAAAATCACTAATAAAACAACATGCAGGTTCTGTTATTTTGTTATGGCATGTTTTCTTTTATACTGCACTGATTATGGTCATATATCCTGTTTCTAATCTGTCTCTTTATTCTTCTCCTTGTGTATCGTAACTGGTCTTGTGTTAGCTAACCTTATCAAGTATTTCCATTGCTTAGTTTATATTACATTTTCATACTTTCCCACTTATGAATTCCTATCACCTTTGTTGCTGCAGGTACTAATTGTATCCTACAGGCAACAATAAAAGTTCATTATTTTCCTCAAGGCTCATCACCTTGTCACAACGAACTCACTGTATCTGAATACGGCAGCTTGAAAACATCTGTAAAACAGCAGCGCCGGCACCTTCGACTACGTAGAAGGAAGATTCGCACTCTGCATGTCGGCCATGTTTGTGGGTGTTTACTCCTGAGCTGAATTGTGTTTGACATTTGTTCCAGACAGATCTGCTTGGACCTGGTGGTATTTCGGGATGAGAAGTCAACAGAGGCAAGATGCACAGCAAAGATGTGAGAAGAGTCGTGATGGGGGAAGCCTATGATTGATATTCCCATTAGCCACCTGACAAGGTGAGGACAAGGCTCTGATAATGATTTGTGACACATTAATGAGCTTGTCTAGCACAGACAATACCTGATCAGCCCTCTTACCATTTAACCTTTGATACCAATGAGCGAAATTGCAGGCAAATAAGGGTTTTGTGTCACTTGCACAGACAGAACATGACTTTAAGAACAGCGCAGTAAGTAGGTGTTTGCAACTGATATGGCTGGGAGTTCAGGGGAAACTAATTTGAGTTGTACTTCTGAGACGAAAATACGAAACTTTTTTTCTTGCCTGTGTCCTTTCTGAAGGGCTGAAGACAGTTATTTTCTCTTTGGTTCTAACTGAAAAATTTCACAGCGATATAGCTACCCAACGTTGTACAGTGCACACTGCCAATATTTCCCCCCATTAAGGCTTTTCAAATCTCAGCCTACTGTGTTGTAAGCATGCATGGCACATAAACATGAAAAAATGAAAACACAGGTGGCAAGAGGGTGAGTCCGGAATACTGTAAGCTGTTTTGTGTCGCCTTCTATTTTTCTAACAAGCTTGGAAAAGTGACCGCAGTGACCGTAGTGACTCGTTCTGTCAAAAAAATAGCCACTATTAACTAATTTCTTTTACCCTCCCAGAATTCAAATGCACACAAAAAACGCTACGCAGTCTGTTAGTCCTTAGCTGTCCATCATGAAAAACGCAAACCTAAAAGTGGCAGCCATTAAAAGCTGATTATTCTTGCGTTGTTAATCAGCCAGTTATTAGGGTGCAATGACGCTGTGTATGCTATAGGAGGAATCTGAGAGAGGTTGATAACAAACCCCTTCCACAGCTTCCTACATCGGACATAAAGCACACTATGGTAGAGGGCAAATATTTGCTATTTAAAGTGGCTATAATCAGTATTAAACCTGACTCTGCTGTTCCTTTCAGCTCTGTGGAGCATTTTAGCATGTCGTTTCCACTCTGTGTGTGACATTTAGAATCTTTACAATAGAAAACAATTGATTGTTTTAAATAAAAAAATCTTATCCATACAGTTTTCTAGGACAAAGGGTAAAGTTGCACGTCTTAAATCCTAAGAGAGCTTTGATTTGTCCGTGGGTATCCTTGTATTTTATGTTTAGAAAAACTACCTGTGTATTTGGATGGATGTGGGGAAAAATCGATTTTACTGTAGGCAGTTGATACGGTATTTTCCAACACCATCCGGCTCAAACAAGTTTGTGTCTACGTGCTGAGGGGAGTCCAATGTTTATGTATGTGTTTGTGTATTGATGTTACCCTCCCCAACCCTCCCTGTGCTGACCCCCCCCCCGTCCCTCATTGGGACGCTGGCCGCCTAAGTCTAATCCCGGGGGAGCTCATTAGAATCAGCGGAGAGGAGAGGGCCCCAGACAGGGTCAGGACAAACTGCACTGCTGAGCTGCATAGTGATGCCTTTCGCTCCATCTTTATGCCTGTTTGGTTTGGCTGCATGTCAGTTGATCTGCGCGGATGGCAGATGAGAGATTGGCCCGCTCAAGCACTTGACAACCATGTTGAACGCCCACATGCACATATAAACACACATATACTGTAGACACATACGGAGCCACACATCCGCTGACATTTGAATTGCCCACTTTCCATCCCAGACATATGTGCATAATATTCAAACTGTGTGTGTGTGTGTGTGCTCACATGCCCAGATTTCTCAAATACTGATAGGTGATCAGGCGCGCACACACAAACTGATTTGTCACCTCCCTGTCATGCTACAGTCAGCAGCGTCCTGTGTTGTGTATGACAATAAGAGAGGGTTGTGCTGCAAGGACAGGCATGCTGCCACCCACACGACGCTCATTAAAAGCTTACGAATAATATAAGTGGAGACCTGCAGATGTGCATGACGTGTGTGTGTGTGTGTGTGTGTTTGTGCATGCTTGCATGTGCAGCAGACGTGTGATGTGTCTATGACCATGTAAAGAAGATCAAGTAAAGAGAACTTCAGATGTGTAGTTTAATCAAAGTTTTTGTCAAAGTTGACCTGTCCTAATTTTTAGACAAAATAGTGACAATTTTGGACCATTTGAACATCACCTCCAGGGGTCTCTGTCATCCTCATTTTCATTTGTATTCACATTTTTAACTTGGAAACCAATTTAGTGGAGAAAATGTACAATATTTTCCTCAGAGCTAGAATTTATATAGAACCATATATTGGAAATATGTACCTAAAATGTGTATTTGCAATACTTGAGTTAATGTACTTTTTGTATTCCACAACTGGTGTAAGTTACAACATACAACATGGCAGAAAAGCTGATCTTAGCCTAATTTTTGCTAAATAGCTGAGCAACTTTAGTCAGATACAATTTGCAAGTGCACATTCCAGGTAGGACACCTTGCAGAACTGTGCTAATTCTACTGGGCACTAATTTACGGGCAATAATCAAGACAGAGGAGATAAGCATTGATGCCAGAGTTGTAAAGGCTTGTCTTAAATGATTATAAATTGTTGTGTAGCATAGGTACCTGTTGAAACATGGCCACCTCAACGCAGCCACCTGTAGTGCCTAGTGGGTTCACAGGAGATTCATATTCACAGGAGAGCCCCTTATGCAGAGACGACAGTAGAATAGCGGTGTGATTTCTTAGACTGAGGTCTCAGAATGAAAGCAACATGGCAAAAATGGCTGATGCTGGAAAGACTGTCACCTGTCTACACCTTGATTCAATGTGTCTGATGGTTCAGATATGCTTCCACACATTGCTGTGCAATGGCTCCCGGATTACACGCGTAACTGCAACTCAAAAGCGTCTGATATCAGGAGAAATATCAGAATTTTGAAGTGCTGTTTGGTAGGCGAGAGCAGTTCAGTTGTCTTTAGTTGCCATTTTAGACATGGGGCAAATAAGCTGTTGCATTTCTCCCCCCCCCCCCCCCAAGAGTTTCCGGACCTTGATTCAGTACCAGCTTCTGAGCAGTGCCAACATTTCGGTTCAGAAAATCGCCTTCTACGTGGGAGGGAGAACAGCGGAAACTAAAGCAGAACCCTAGATATTGGCCCAGGTTGTTGTGTTCCTGTAGTGGAAAAGGCCTGAAAGTGATATGTTAGGTTTGACAGGGTTAGGATAAGGGTGGGCAACTTAAAAAGGCAGTCGCCCACCTGACCCTGCGTGCTTACCGTCGGCTTTCTTGTTCATCGCCATTCCTGGGAAGTCTTCGACGACGCTCTGCTGCCATACTGCTCACATTTTGAGTTACAGTGAAATGGATGGCGAAGGGTGAGAAAGGCCAGAGATGCTGTTATTGCTCCACAAAAGCCTGTGGACACATAAAGAGTTTATCATCTGGGTGAGCAGAGAGCAAGCTTGCTAATATCCTGAGGCTATCACAACGCTGTCCAATGAAGTCTGATTGACTCCATACATCAAAGGGTGTGTGCGCACGTCTGTATGCCTCTGTGTGTGTGTGTGTGTGTGTGTGTGTGTGTGTGTCCCAGAGAGAGAGACAGGAAGACGGAGATCGCTTGACGTGTCTCTATGCTTTCCGGCGACAATGAAATCACACACACTCTCACAGGAGCTCACGACTTCGGTATAATTGGGAAAGTGCTGTGAAAGATGCTGTTGAGGGAGTTGGGGGGGGGGACGGCGGTGTGGTCACAGGAGCTCAGTCAGAGAGCAGGAAGGCAGTGGGGTGTTGGCTGCGTTTCCACCCACCGGGGGGAGACACCTATTATGAATGGGCGAAAACAGCAGGACGGGAGGCTTGATTGGAAGCAACTGGAACCTGTTTGTTGAAAAAAAAAAAAAGCCTCTCACTCGCTCTGTTTATGCCTCTCTCCTTCATCTCGGCGTAATTAGGGTGCTGGCTGGAAGAATGATCAGCTGTCATCCCCAATGGTGGCCCTCCACTGCCTGAATGTCAACACTGTCTGAGACCTCCTGTCTGAGTGAGCAGCGCACTCAATTAGAGGCACTCAGTCACGGCAGGAGCTGGTAGGACAAACACACTGACACATTTACAAAGCCACAAACACGCGCACACATACATATGGGAGAACAGGCCACTATTCGTGCTCTGAGAGTTTATCCACATATAGGACAAAGCACGCGCAGACACACGCAGTCATCTTGTTTCATCAGAGCGGCAGCCCCCGTTGCAGCCCGCGGTGGTTACATTAATTAAAATGCAGCTTTCCAGGACATAAAAGTAACTTTTGCTCGCCTTTTCTCACATTTGCAGGAATCCCTCCGCTGGCAAACATCACTCCTGGATGAAAGTGGATGCAGATCGGCGGCGGGGGGTCGATGTCCCCTTTGCTCCGTTCGGCCGCAATCAAAGTGTTCAGAGTCTCAGGGCAAGACACCAAAGAGGACTTTTTCTCTGCGTCAGTTACATCTGAAGTGTTTCTTGCACGTCTTAAAAGGGATTCGCTGCTTGTTTAATGTTGTGTAAAATGCACTTACAGGCCTCAGTTGAGGGGAAAATTTGACCCGATTCAGGAGAAATGGACAACAGTGGCTTTGTAGAGAGTCAAAGTGAGTTACAGGTTCTGTTTCAGAAGTAAGAGACTGAAATACCCATCTCTACTAATGCAAAACGCAAGAAATTTAAACATGTAAAGCTGCATTTTGAAAACCTGCGTAACATCTTGCTCAGGCAGACATCACTGAGGGACACATTTTTTGCCAGTGCCTTAGAGGACCAATATGTTCATTGTAAAGAGGGACTATGCCACGCAAACGCAATGTACGTTGCTGTGTTTTTTGCTTGTAACGGAATACCACTCTCACGTCTGTATGCTACATATGAAGCAAAGGCCAGCAGGCTAGCTTAGCTTGGCACAAATACTTAAAATAGGGAGAAACAGCTTGCCTTGCCCTGTCCTCGGCACCTCTAAAGCTCTCTGATGAACATGCTCTATCTTGTTTGTCTAATCGCTACAAAAGCAGAAATGTAAAAATGACAAATAGGGGGATTTGGGTTTGATCTGGACAGAGCCTGGATAACCGCCCCCCCCTCCCGCTTCCAGTCTTCTAGTCTGCAAACCATCTGCTTGCTTCAAATTTAGCATACAGATGTGAGAAAATGTGTTATTAGTCCTTTAATGTGTGGCGTTCTATGGCACAAGCTATATCAGGCTGTACACACAATAATTGTTAAGAGAAATGAATTATAGGCTTCATTTTTTTTTTTTCACAGCAGTCTTGTATAAAATAAAAATGTGAAACATTGCCAGCCTCATCTATTAACAACGTTTCACAGCAAGTAAAGAGAAGGAACGCTTTCTGCCTGTATTTGCTTAATTTCTTACACTATTCAGCATCATTTTCTTTGACAAATTACAGAGCTGCTACGGGCCATCTGGACGTCTCCAGGCCTCTTTGCATGTTTAGGATTTAGCTGATGCTATCAACCACAGTGACGTCCAGTATGATGAAGTGAGCGGGTAGGGGTTTGGCGCTTTCACGCAAAAAAATAAAAATACAGCTGGACAGGAAAGACAGGACTGATGGATGTGCGTTAGCTGTTGCAAGAATCAAACCTGGGATTATTTGGTTACAGAACAGTTTGCCCGGTCATGAATCTGTGCACTCACACGTCCCAAAATGTTTTTTTTTCTTCCTCTGCAATCTCAATCCTTCACCGTTGACACATGCACAGATGGATGCATAAATGGATGGAGCTTCTCGCAAAACCTCCAGGCCCCTGTTCAAGGCTCGACCAGAGCCCAGTAGAGCATGACAAAGGAGTATTACGTGATTTACCCAGCATGAATCTCATCTTTCTCCTCCCCGTCTGGGAGATTTTGAAACATAATCGACTGTGCACGTATGACGGAGTCCGAAGGTGTCAGCGTGATTTGAGGAATCGTTTGTGGTGGTGGGGTTAAATATTGCAAGTTAGAGATGTAAAATACAGATTTCTGCTTCATAATGTGCATTTAGTTAAAGGATAGCTAAGGTTTTATATTAATGAGTGGAAAGAGATTCCTTGTCTTAGATTTTAGGCATGCTTTCACGGGTGAACGTTTGCAAATGTGTGTGTGCACCTGTCTCTTGTCCATATATGTGGTAATTCAGCAAGTGTGTGTCGTTTTGTGAGAAAGAAAGTGAGGAGATTGAGTTTAGAGGGATGGAGAGACTTTGCGGGCCCTGTGGAAATTAGAGCTCTCCATCTCTGTCCTCAGGCCAGTGTGTGTTTTTGTGTACGTTTGTACTCGTGTGTGTTGCTAGGGGTCACTGCAGGAATAAAGAGAGAAAAGTCGACTATCTCTCACTGAAAATCCACACTAAGCTTTAAGAGAACACTTGCAGCTGAATAACTGTGAGGCTGTGTGTGTTGGGGGGGTGGACAGGTGCACGTTCACCTGTCAGTGTTGTCTGCAGAGGCAGCATCAAGAAAAAAAATAAGACATGTTCTAGGATATGGAAGCCCGGGGCTGCCGATGTCAAGATGAAATCATTAAATCAAATTGAAATGTTATTTTTAATCAGTGTGCATGATGGAATGGTGTTGTCTGATTGGTGCATTTCAACCAGTTTGATGTTATGTCTTGCCCTGTGTTTTTGAGTTTGACCAATTTCACAAAAGAGGGCTGGGGGAATCCTGTCATTCTGGCAATGACCATGAAAAAGACCATTAGCATGTCATTTTCATTAGAGACGAGCAAATAACAGGATATAATTAAAATCCAAATGGATGAACATGTTATTTTCAAGCTTAGCAATTTGAAAATGAAACATCAATTGAACTTTCAATTTCATTGCTATCATGGCAACGTTATCCTTCTAAGTGCACTGAAAGTGATTTATTACTTTTTTTAAAATTTTGTCAGTAAATAATTATTCATTATATCATATTGACACTCAAACAAATGAAAATTGGACTTTTATTTGGAATAATAATTGCATCATGCATTATTTGCACACAAAGGGAGAGCTACATTTTAATTTGAGCCTTCCATTGTAAAGACCAGAGTACTTTGTGCATTCATGTCATGTTAGCCTCACGGATCTTCAGAGAACAGCTTGTGGCATGACTCAGCATAAGACTACTGCCAAATGCCTGTTTACGTAATCTCAGAATGAAGTGTCGACACACATAATGATTTACACTGAAGCACACATTTTCATATAAGTTGTGCAGATTTTTAAGAAACATTTTATAAACCCGAGCATCCAGTAATATTGTTAGCAGTCATTTAGTCAATAACAGCTTCGGCTCTCCGTCTCTCCTGCACCTTGTCTCTCCCTCTCCGAGGTGATTCCGTGCAGCTCTCTGCCCTCGACAGTCTGCCTCAGGCTGTTGTGCCCAACCTTTAGCGCTCCATTCGGCGTATTCGCTGGCTCTCTACCGCTCGTTTTGTTACTCTACTGCCTCCTCAGCCGCCGTCTCTGCCCTGATTACTACGTTATGTGGAAAGGTTGCCTCCTGGGAAGTTGTCTTCTTGGCTCTTTCTCCTCCTCCTCCTCTTCTTTGTGGTAATCCTCAACTACACACTGGACTGAGTGTCTTCATTGGATGCGGAGAGGTCTCTTTGGGTCCGTCCTTCCGTTGTATGAGCCTCAGGCATGGACACCGTCTCCCACAAGTTTAGACTCAAGTCAGTGGAAAAGCACTTGTCCGACATCCACAACAGTGTTAAGGAAGCGTGTGCTCTTATCACAAACGGAATCTTTCATTTCCGTTTAACCGATTTAAAAATGTATGATGTTAACATTTAAATTCTTAGATTGCAGGTTGAGTCAATGGTAACCTTTTTGAGAGCGTATATCTACAGTGTAGATAGCTAGGCCACACATACTGTGTTCAAATCCACAAGAAATCAATTGAGCAAAAAGGTGCAGTAAGTAAGATTGTGTTCCGACTGATAGCAAAAATGACCATGTGCATGGCTTTGATAGGATTTTAATGACTCTTTTAATGACTAATGACTGAGTGTTTACTTAGGTTTCTTATCTAAAGATACAAGACGTCCTTTGAAATGTATATCAGCTATGAAATGACAAACTGTGTGCGTACACTTCTCTTTGTAGCCAAATCAAACGACAGGATCACATTCAGATTTATCTGGACTTCACTCGTAGAAATCACATTTGATTCATCACAGCTCTGACCGGTCTGAGTCTAAGTGGAGGAGGAAGAGATTAAAGTTCTCAACCACCATGAGCTGTCAATATGTTTACAGCCCCATGGAGACTTTCTTTGATCTTGGAAATTATTCATCATGGCTAAATCGTGGTTCTAATCTGTTTATCAGCCATACTTTGCAGATGATTTTAGATGGAAAACCTGCTTCTTGTTTCCGCTCTGAACATAACTCACATAATTGCGTGTTATTGTAATCATGTGCAGTCATGACACCACAGGGGCGATATAGCCTCATGGTGGGAGATAAGTGTGATTTATGCTTAATATCTTTAAACACATTATGGAAGCAACGTAATGGACACATCTCAAACGTAATTGCACATTACGTGACACCGGGGGCATTTTCCATGTTATTAGAATGCGAACACACCATCTGAAGTTAAGAAGAGCAATAAAACATTTTAGAGTAATGAGGTTAAATTGGCACTGACGTGATGAAGAGAATAAAGCGGCAGATTAATACAGGAACAGATAAACGATTTCTAACAGACATTACGCTGTCCGACTTGCCGTTACAGCTTGGCTCCCCCCCCCCCCCCAAGTGTCAGATGTTTAAAAAGACGATTGGCATGCAATTGGTAGGTAAATCAACTGACTGACTTACTGACTGGAGTGAATAAATTAATTGACCAGCAATTGTCCAATCACAGCTTAGCAACCATAACTAGGCACAGCAGGTCTGTGAAGCTTTGGAAGCAGCTGTAGTAAAAGCAATACTTTGCAAGAGTTTTGATAGTGGTTTCACTTTTTATCCTCTGCAAAACAAAAACCAATAAGAGCAAGAGTGGTTTTTTTGTGCTCTAGCTGCTTGTCATTAACATGCCCTGCTAACTAGGTTACGATCTAAAGTAGTGACCCAGGGTTACTTCCAAGGCCATGGGCATTTCATACTGCATTATTATATACTGTATAAATATAATATTAGCAGCTCTACCCTGCTCTCGTGGGTTTTCGTAAGCTTACACTCCAGCCAAACTCGTTAGGCGAAAATAGCGTGAAGTTCAGAAAAACACATTAAGTCCTCATCCTAAAAGCCTTTTTTTGTTGTAATGTTAAAAATAAAACAGTGTATGAAACAATTAAGCACAAATCTAAGCTTTGTCTTCCTTGTCTGATTAAGCTAAGCAGCCAAACAGTGCTGTTGGAGTCTGAATTGTCCTTATCAAACATGTAAAACTTGGGCTAACTGTTGCCTTACTTCCACGTAACTGAGGGGGGTGGGGCTTAGCGAAGGAGGGTTAAGCTGTTGAGCCTTGGCCCTGGGGATGGAGGTTCGAATCCAACTCCCGTGGGTTGGTGTTCTGATTCCAGCTCCTCCCGTCCACATGTCGAAGTGCCTGGGCAAGACACTGAACCCCTAAGTCTATCCTGACCTGTCTCTGACCAAGGCAAGACAGGGATGTGCACTGGACCTGGTCCCCGGTCGCCATAGAAGGCTGACCACTGCTCCAGTTCCCCCCGGTGGAAGAAGAATGGCCGTTAAAAAGCAGAGGATAAATTTCAACGTTGGAACACGATTGTGTGTGTGTGTTTGAGCATTGTTCTCTGCATGTGTGTATTTGTGTATCATGATTGACCATTTAACGACCTCGGGGTCCAGTTATTAGTATGTAAAATAACTGCAGCTAACGGTGGAAACTACAGCGACTGGATCATTCCATTTTCATGCGTGTTCTTGTGCGGCTAGGATGAACGTTTTGGTGAACTACGATGATTTAATTAGCTCACTGATATGCTGGATTTTCTACTTTATATTTCCAGCCACAATAGTAATTCGTCACTTTTAGGCAATTTTTCCTTGTCACGACACCCACGCCATTTCACGTGGGGAAAAATGGTTTGGTGTCATGGTCTAAAATCTATTTCCGCGGCTTTTGAATCCTGATGAGACACCAAGAAACATGCCGGTCCAACCTTGGTGATATAAAAGAATCATCAAGCTTGCGGAGCCATTTGAAACGGTTGCCGTGTTCCTCCTTTGGTGCACGAGTGTGCGGGCAAAACAACCCATCAAGGTGACTGAAATTAAATGGCACCGGTCTGCCGGCGACGGGCCGTCATCAGCGAGCTATGTCACAGGTGTAGCGTGCAGCTGTAAGTATAATTGCTACAGGCCTCCGGGATGGAGCCGAACCCCATCTCCTGGCGACGATAGCAGGCTTCACTGGAAGATCTGCCATAAAGGAGACTTGTAACACACTGACAAATGGTTATACAGCAGTCGCCAAATTAACAGTGACCTCCCCCCCCCTTTGCTGTCTGGTGAGGGTGATAATGTGCAAAGTCCTGTCGGGAAGTGTGCTTAATGTTCAAGATAATCTGTCTATTATGCGAGTTCAACATTAGGAAGGGAATGAGTGAGTATCAATTAAATGTTCTATTCTGTAGCAAATGGGAAGCATAATTTTTTTGACAGTGAGTCAAGCAGGCAGGGCCTAATATAGATTTTGAAAAAGTAGCTGCGTGTGAATATAACTGGAAATAGTTCATATTCTGTTGCTCTGCAGCACAAGTCCCCTCTCTAAGTTACAAGGATGGGTCTAGATGTGCTTACTAATTGAGTCTCGGCGCTCTGAGGAAACTAATAGAGGAGAGAGGGGGAAAGGGAGGAAGAGAGAGAGGGGGGGGGGTTCTGTTCATAAACCATGTTTACTTAAAGCACCCCATCGCCTTATTAGTATTAATAGCCGTGACTTCAGAAAGCTCATATTCTGCCATTGGACAGTTTTGTATTATTTATGATTGAAATGAAAGCCTGGGAATGCTGCAGCGATGGAGGAGCGCTGCATAGCAAACGATGTTGCCTATGCCAGTTTACATAACCAACACCCGGGTAAACAGCAGATTAAGCTCAGCACGGGGGAGAGAAACGAGAGAAAAATGTTATATCCACACATTAGCCTGTTTGAGGCGAGCGCTCGGAAGAGGCTAGGAGAACACTGCGGACCCTTTTGATGCGGCTGGCCTTCATCTGCAAGTCCTTTTGAGCATGAAAGTGTGGCGCGGTGCAGAATCTCGCCTCCAGTGCAACTCCTGTAATGTTGATCCTAAGAAGATGCATCAAAATAAGCACGCCGTTTCTTGGGAGCGTCCTCGTCTTAGTTAAAGACGCCATCTGTTAAATTCCATTATTAAAGCTGATAGAGTGAACATTAGAGCAAACGAACGAGGCTTTCATTTTCTACTCCATTTACAGGCAAGCAGGGTGGCGTTCCAAGCAACGGGATCTGGGTTTAGGGCACCAGAGGTTCCCTGCTGAGGCGTCTTTGAGCAAGACACAGAATTCCTTCAGGGGTTGCAGTTATGTAGCAGTCCCTGATGTAGCTGATTTTCTTGATATTCTACTTTAAAGAATAACAGGTTAATTTAGAACTATTTTTCTAAAGAACCCCCCCCCCAGGTATAATCCTTCTCCAAAACCGACTTACTTTGCCAATAATTTTATCTGTATGATTTGTGTTTACTCCTGCCAGCAAGTGTGTAAAAGAACATCCACAACTTGCACAATAACACCACCAAACTACCACAACTTATACTGAATCAATCTTTATTTATATTAAATTAAAAATATACTTTTGACAGATTCATGTAACAAACATGAGGAACGGCATTTCTATGATATAAAGCTTTGGGTATGGATTCAAATAACTCGGGACATGGGGGAGGGCGGAAAGCTAACTTAGTCTCCTCTAAAGGCATGCAAAACAAATCTGAAGTGAACTGAAAACTGTGAAGGCTGTGCTCTGCCTTCAAGGGAGGAGGTGGAGGTGGTCAGACTTGGCTCAGCAATATCTCCAGTAGAAAGTAAGCAGAGAAGGTAACACTGAATCCCAAACGCAGATTATCTGGGTTGGCTGGCAGCACTGGTTTCAGTTTGATGAGAATTAGAAAGGGGGAGCGATAAAGAGGAAAAGAAGGTTTTGTTCGCTTCTTCTGGGGTGTCATTACTGAGTGACAGATGAAATGTGGCAGACATCGGGAAGCAAAACAGAGATACCAGGTGGATCCCACATCCCCCCCCCCCACCCCACTTTAACAGTGTTCATCTGAACTGAAACATTACATGAGGACACCCACAAAGCTCTGGAAAAGGATCCACTGAACAGAGTTTTCACATGAGAAGTTGTCAACAAGCACTTTTAAAATCAAATTCCCATTAGTCAAAAGGTACACTTACATAAAGCAAATATGTACGGCTCTTTAAGTACAAGTTGTTATAAGCAGGAGAAAACAGCAGTAGGAGAGAAGACCATATAAATTCAAAGCAGTGCCTCCTTATTTACAAATTCATCACGTCGGCCATTTTCAGTGCTTTATAAAAATACTATTCACATTTGTTGTTGAAGTGTGTTAGACAGGTTTTTAGAGGACACCCCAAAGATTCTGTACATTTATACTGATCTGATCATTTAAACGCAGGAAATGAACGACTGCCACTCGATAGCGATGATTTGTGCAATTAAGATGTAATAAAAATTGCAGCTTGAATGACAAACGTGTCAAATAATGCACAGTAACCGACACACTAGTGGGGGGGGTTGGAGAAAAAATATCATATACAGCAGATTCAAGTTTTTTTCCTTGAAGAAGAACTTCCTTGGAAATATGGAAAAAAAATAACTCAATATTAATAGACTATATAGGGTACTAAACATGAAAGAAAATCCAATGAAAGATTTCAGAAATAAGAATTCCCAGTTTGTGCTACTGAATTCAGTAAAAATATGTAGTTATTTCCTCCCACGCCGTCCACTCCCTGGACAGAAATTCAACTATAATATTGTCATCAGTGACGAGATACAAAGGTGGAGGGCGGTAAAACACTCACTTTGGGTACCATGCAAGGTGATATTGTACTATACATTAGACTCTATCGCAGCCTCTATGGTAGGTAACAGCTGAGGATGTAATATTGAAGGACTCAATTCAGTACAATGTGGCTACATGCCTCTGTGCCTTGGCTTGGAGGAAACAGTAAAACCTAAAAACTGTAATCAGTCTTAAACACCAATTGCCGTGGAGTGTTCTTGAACTGCCATGAAGTCACAAGAGTGTGTAGGGCTGAGACAAATAGCAGCAGGTCACACAGCCCAACGCCAAGGCAGAATTATGTTTGAAACTAAAGATATAAGTCATCTGAGAGGAAAAAACAATGGATTCCACACGCCAGAAACAAATTTGGGTGACCAAGGCCATTGGATGACAAAGCCTGCGACTTGGATCTTCGGGTACAGGAATGTTTTTCTTCCTTTTCGGGAAATGAAATCTTGAAAAAATCTGATTAAAAGCGAAGGGTTGCCGAGTGTGCCTTGGATACTCTGAAGTGCTCTCGGCAACATGTGAGGCCAGTCGTCTCATCAGTGTTTCAGTCTATTCTATTCTTGATTCAAAACACATATTTTGCCTGGGTCTGCAGTATAATTTAGACCAAACAAGAGAGAAAGCAACGCATGTGTTTTCCTTTTTGCCACCGTCGTGCTTTTCCCCCCCTTCTTGAAACCCAGATTTGGAAGACGCTTCCATAGCTCTGTATAAACAAACTCAAACGCGCTATAAATATTTCACATTGATATTAAATGCTGTCTCTATTTCATTGAATTAGAGCTCCAAAAGGGACTACAAAATACTCCTTCATAAAATAATCATGATATCGTCAACAAAGCATTATAAATACCGTTTGAAGCAAACAGAAAACTTGGAAACAAGGACATTCTTGAAGCTGGTACCACCTAAAACATGTTATGTTCATGATCTCTTGGCCACGGTACCTTCCTGGGAAGCAGCCAGATAAACAAGTTCAATATTTCAGTAACAAAGGGTGGAAATCCTTTCTTTCTACCCACGAGTTTGATCAAAGTGCTCCATGGGGAGGACAACCATGTACAGCTTTGCATGCGCGTACACTGAGACGAACACTTTCACACACACACACACACACACACACACACACGCACGCACGCACGCACACACACACACAAAATGAACATCCTACACAAGGAAACAGCTTGGACCGGGCTGTGCCACAGAAAAATAATGAAAAGCTGTTAAAACACAATGGCAACGCAATAATGCTAATGTTCCACAGATAATGGCTGGGGAAACTTGCTAAAGGTTCATGGAACTACAAGACTCTGCTCATATTGATTGAACTAAGATGTGATTCTAGTGAGATATTGCCAGAGGACCTCTGAGGCAAACCATCATTACGAAAGGTTCGTCTTGATCTTCTAACGTTTGGCAAGCTTTGTGGCGTTTTCCCACCCACAGGTGTTCCGTATGGCTTGGCGGGAGCAATAATGGCCGAAACACCAGCTCTTTTAGCAGCATTGACTGGCAGTTTGCCCGCAGAGGCATCAGCAGTGAGGGTTAGAGCTATTCTTTTGAGAGTTCAGGGGCAATCAGTGCTCTATTGGTGATTTCAAGAGTTAAACTCAGGCGGGACACTTTTGATGATCTCGCTCTGCGCTAAGAAGGGATCAGGCGTTATCGAACAGTGGCCAGACTCTACTTGCGGTAATACAAATTCAGTGTTTGGGAAAAGTGCAAATTAACAAGTTACAGCTACCAAAAAAAAGCTTTCTTTTGGTGTAATGGCATATTTACCAATGTTAGTAATAGTAACTAAGTGCTGCGTGTGGCTAGATATAACAAAAAAAAGGCTTTAACCTGCTATGAGTAGATGGGAAACAAACTAATATATATCATTAAATTGATAAAAAACATAATCCGGGAGGCATTATGTTTGCAAATAATAATCTAATGGTTTCAAATTGTGCAGGTCTGCTTTGCCACCTTAGACCAAGCCAAAAAAAAATAATGACTGCAGGGTGGCCCAGGTGCCACTGATAAATCGAAAACAACTAGCAAGACTGGCTGCGAGAATACCAATGCGGTGTCAATGATTTGCTTCGTAACACAATTAAGGAAGAAACCACAGAGACTGCATTCATCTATACTAGTATCATGTCCAAATCTGCTGCCATAGAGAGGAGTGGGACCGGACCAAAGTGGTCATGGCCTACACCCAAGCTACCAAACTGGTCATGTTCCTTATATGTGAACACTGTGACTCTGTTTTCTAACCTTATTCATTTTGGCACAGTTTTAAAACCCGCAGAACAATAATTTCCTGTGTATCAATAGATCCTGCATTAAGTCTGAGGCTCTTGACTTTATTGGATAAATTGGAAAATAGAGAACAACACAGGACAGTTGAGGATCACTGTCACGGGCACACCCCATGACTTAAAGTCACATTCAAACTGTTTGGTCAAGGTAAAAAGGTTACCTGTGGGGCGTGTCTCTTCCTCAGTGACGGGGAAAAATAGGAGAGAGGTCGCAGTGCCTATTTGGGATCCGTTAGTGACCGAGCCAAAAAGGACCAGGGCTCTGGTACCTTATGTCATCCATTTTTTGTGGGGGGTTTTTTTGTGTGTTTGTTTTGCCAATCATTAACGGAGGCACTGTAAATATCTGCCGGGACCTTCCATGATGAACTAAATAAATACACATGGTCGGGAAATCTTGCCTGTGACCCCTTCTTCCAGTTGCCGGGCTGATCGGTCAACCTTCACAATCACCAAACGTGATGAAAACCTCCCAGAGATTTGGTGCTGTTGGGCCACTTAATGAGCATTTGATTCAAGTCGGTGTCATCAAGAATGTAGTGTTTTCTACTTGACTGCAGTCACCTGGTAAAAGCCTTGTTTGGAGTCCGCCCAGTGTTTAGGAGTGGTGCTGCAGTCGACCATGTCATCACCGGCTTCCACCACACCTCTTCATCCACAGATATCCCCGTGGATCCACACTGGCTTGCTAATATGTGAACACACACACACACACACACACACACACACACATATTCACACTGACATAGACACAGACACACACAGTAGTCTGTCTTTACTGTGCTCTGCTGGTGCTGTCTTGCTCATTCCTTGAGGTCTTCATTAGGCAGCTTGTATGAACTTTCCCTCCCCTCACTGTAGATTTTTTTTTTTCCTTCTTTTGCTCTCACTCTCTGTCTCTATGATCACCACTTTGATTTCAGGCGCATTATGGATGGTCTCGTAACACAAGTTCAGCAGATACAGCAAGCAACAATACCCTCCCATTCTTATGGCAAGACACTCTTTACTCATCTACATAAGCTTCATCGTCGGCGAGGGAAAACCAGTGTATAAAAATCCATCTTTTCATTTCAACACTACAACCAAAAAATGTTTATAGTGGGTTTTTTTTCCCCCCCCATTTGGCTTGGAAAAAGCTGCTTTTGATTAGCTTTTCCAAGTGGACAGCAGTCAAGCAAAAACAACAAAACAGCATTTGCCTTGCACGTTAAAAAGACCACGGTTGAACTACAAATGTGAAAGGAGGGATCACTGTAGTTTTGGCCATCACAGTATCACAGTTACAGTAGAAAGATGAGTGTCACATATTTTATGGAAAATCTGACAACGTACGGTGTATTCCTAGAAGTCACTCTCCTGACTAAACCTTTCAGCTTTTTGTCCTCCATATTTTGCTGTTTCGCCTCACTCTACAAGGTCATTCACAAAGCAAGACACCTCTAACGGACTGTGTTTGCTCTGTCTGTTTGCTTATTTTAGAAACCCTCAGAATTGGTCATCCACAGACCTTTATACTGGAGAACAAAAAAAAGATTAAATATATTGTTCCTCTCTTGAATCTGACACAGCAGTGCCTGGCAGTGGCTTCAGGTCCCGTAAGTCGAATCCATCTTGTTTGAAGATGAAGCAGTTGTGGTCTACCTCGCTGGGACAACACGGTACGTCCACCGCTGTGCGACAGTCACGTGTCCGTTGTTTGTCGAAAACCACCATAACCATCACATACTCGGTGACATGGAGCGCAGTCTCTATCTACAGAACAGAAATTGACTGGATTGGAAATAGTGAAGGTGCGTGAGTCTGAGTTGGGTCTGCTTGGCTCCTTCTGATGTCGCTACAGTCTACAGCAGATGGCACATTATTTGGAAAGAGTTGGGGGTGGCTCTGGTTGTGGCCACTCCCCTCCGTGTGGAACAGTGTAACCGGAGAGGATGTCTGGGTTTCTGGAGGCTAGAGTCAGATTGAGGAACGTATGTCAAGTGGAACAATCTACACCACAGTGTTCCGCTGCCGGTAGGGTGGAGGCGGCAAGACGGTGCCAGATTTCAGTGAAAACTCAGACATATATTCAGGATTTTCAGCTACCGCCGGCCGTATGTGTCCGTTCTGCTTATAGAAGACCTTGGCATTGGTGGAACCTCCCTGGGCGCCATCAGAGGCCGCCTGGTTAGATGATTTGGGAGGCAAGCTGTGCTGCCAGTATTCTGGATTGTCAAAGGTGACCTTCAGCTTCTTTCCACTGGCTTTACCTGATGTCAGTCCTCCGTGCTTCAGCAAGCTGGCAGGGTGCGAGTTGGCGTGGATCTGGTAGGCTGGCAGGCTGCTGTGCCCCATGGTGGCCGAAGTGGACAGGGCACCTGACTGGCACACCTGGGCTTGGGCAGTAGTTCCCGTTTGGCTCAGGCTGGCGGAGCCGCCACCTGGATTGCCAGGTTGTCCTGCAGGTTTGACAGTGAGGTGGGTGTGGTGGATGTGGGTCGGTGGGCCATGGTGGCAAGGCATGCCAGATGGAGAGGGCTGGGCCGTGGGGAGGGGGTAGTGGGGCAGGCTGGTCTGGATGGTAAGCGGCAGGTGGGAGCCTGAAGTTGTGGCTGAGATGGAAGGAGGAGGCTGGGTGGGTAGGGGTAGACCATTTCTCCTCAGGGCTTCCAGGCCCAGCTCAGCAGGGCTGTGGAAGGTATTGAGGTAGAGGGGCTCATTGATGTACTCATCCTCTCCTTTGGGCTGGCTGTTGGGTGTGCTGTGGTAGCCCGGGTTGTCCAAGGCGTGGATCTCACCGTTTTTACGTCGTGAGACAAATGGGTTTTCCTCAATGGGATTCAGGTATTCTGCAGCACAGATCAGAAAAGGGAGGGAGGGTAGGAATGTGGGGAACAAGAGAAAATTAGTTTATGAGAGTACAAGACAGACAAAATAAAGAAATTAAATAAAGAGAAGAGAAAACAAAAGAAATGGCAATTGAAAGACTCGCTAACGAGGAGAGAAGATAGAGATGGAGATGATAATGGAGATAATGGCAGCCACTCAGGACCAGATGGGCAACTTGCCAGCAGATCTTTGGCACTGGAAACTCCATCTGCTGAGGGTGAAAATGCCAGCAAATGACCCCTCTTCACTGCTTCCAAGCGCTATAATAGTGGGGTGCGAAACCTATTGATTTTGCTCCTTGACATTGCATCAAATGCATTTTGCTGCAGGCTTTGTTATATTTTGAGCTGCTCAAAAAATCAAAGATGGCAGTGCAAGAGTAAGGCTGATGGACTGAATTATGATCAAAGGCAAAACATGACTCTGTAGTAGCTGACATACACCGTTGATGGAAAATCACTAGAAATTTTAATCAATTGAATGAAATGAACAGGCCAAATGACAATATACTACAAAAGATTGTATGTACTCTGTGAAAGAGAGATGACAGCACATAGGCTAACACATAGGTAAGGCTATTTTAAAGTTTATCTACATCATGCTGTGAATTACAACTTCTAAAAAAAAAAAATGGCTCTGGAACCTGACTTGACTGTCAGGGTCACTACCAAGTGATTCCAGTGGCTACAGCATTTATTTCACCGCACTTTACTGTGCTTTGTGTTTCGCTTAGAGTACCTGAGGAGCTCTTGTCCTTCATGGGTGTCATGTATCCATCCTCATCAGTGTCCCCTCTGGACACCCTTTCCCCCAGGAAGATGGTGGGGTCAGCGCTATACCTCTGGCCCCCACTGTCCTCTCCCCCAGGATGGCTCAGGCTCTTCTTGTGCAGGCTCCCATTACAATGTTGGTCCTCCAGGGCAGGAACCGGTCCGCCTGTGGCTTCCTGGTTCACACAGGCTTGTGCACCTGCCACAGAGCCCTCTGCAGAGTTTGGACCACCATCTTGATAGCCAAACTGGTTCTGAGCAGAGACAAAAAAAATGGTTAATGATGTGACTGAGCTAACTGTGGGTTTGATTGTCTTTGGTCTAAACCACTCAGGAAACTTTGATGCATGTTGTGTATGACGCTGTGCAGCTATTTCATGATAGAAGAGCTGGAACAACATTGTCTAACAAACCAAACTCAAGATGTCCATAGTTCAATTGAACCACAACAAACACACATGATTTGAATGCCAAAAATAATAAAGTTGGAGTCAGTTTATGCCAGTTGTTTGCCACCTGTGGCAAAGGAAGTGAGACTTTTAACCCATGCAGCTGCCTGTTGAAGGCAAACGTCTCCATAAAAGCTCTGCTGGTGTAGTCATCAGCCTTAAGGGACTGTGAGGGGTAGCTAGGCAAAGCTATGATTCAAACACCTGAACCTTAAAAAAAAGAAAATCCCACAAGAAAATACTAAACATGACATGTGAAGCAAAGGGCTCCTTTCGGTGCTGTGTTGGCTTGCCGTGGGCTATTTAACCCAGGCCTGCTCCTCTGCGATCATGCCAACTGCTAGCAGCAATTACAGGGAGCAGAGCTACAAAACACAACAGAAAAAAAAGGAAACGACCTGGGGTTGTATCTGTCCACCTACTCCCACCATCTTCCCTCCATTGCAATCAACTTCCCCCTCCTCCAGACTTCTCTGTATATCTCTTCTTCAAAGCCCGTCATTATCCGCTCCTCTTTTCAAGTATGAGCGTGAGAGCAAATCAGCCGAGATTAGATAACTGTCTGTATCGGACTGCATCTGCGGCGGCGCAACCTGCATGACTAACTTCCTGTGGCAAAGTCAGCCAGCCGATGGATTTCAACAATTAATTCCTTTCCCTTTCTGTGCATGTAGGGGCTTTTGACTGCATAATCAAAGAGTTTCAATTCATCATAGGGGTGTTGACCTTGAACGTGCAGGACCCTGGGTGGATTACCGTGTGTGTTTTTAGGGGTACGTGTGTGTTCGTCAGGGAACAAAGAGCCGCCGGCAAACGGGTAGGTCACTGGGGGTAAAGGGTGCATAAGATGCAGAGCCGTGGGCCAGTGGCACGTGGTGCATGCAGCACAGCAAACACTTGTTTATGGGTAAACGGCTCTGGCATTTTAAGAGAGCGTCTGTTATTTGCTTTTGGAGCTCAGAGTAATGAAACCTGGGGCCCGGGGAGCGAAGCGCATAAAGAGCCCAGCTTTAAGCCACACACGCTGGGATGGAAATGATGGTGGCGAGCCATTAGCAGTGGAAAACCATCAGCGTATTGGAAGTTCTTAACCACCTTGAGCATTTATAAAAGGACAGTGAGTTGTGCAGTTTTCGCCTGGATAGATAGAAGAGGAAATAAAACATGTTTTGAGGTTAACGCTCAAATCAGTAGACCTGGGTTTATATGAGGAGATATGATGGGTTATTGTATTAAAATATTCAAAACCATGAAAACCATCAAGACCACAGCTTTCCTGCACGTTTTTTGTGTGCTTAAGCAGTGTCCTTACTCTACTGGAGTCAACGCGAGGCCTGGTCGTGTATGACGGAGGAGCCGTGCTGAAACCTCGAGGCACCAGATACTCCTCAGCATCCATCAAGTCATCCAGGTCCTCTTCGTCCAGAAGGCTCTGGAAGAACTTGCTGTCGTTGGGGCTGGGAAGCTTCATGCGGTCGTCTCCCTAAACAGCGCAAAAGTTGACATAAATAAAATCTTTAATTGGACAAACCTGATTTTAACGGATGCTATCATTGGCAGAAATGATAAGTTATACTCAAAAATGACCCACAAAATATATCATATTTTCGTTCACTACATTTGGCACAGAAAAGCCTTATTAGCGAGCGCTCCGACAGCGAGCCAATTGAGGCAAACGCACCTGGATGACGAGGTAGCGCTGGGGGTCACGGGCCATTCTGCAGAACTCAGCAGCCAGCTCCTTGAACTTCGGCCTGCTGTCTGCGTCAATCATCCAGCCTGGGGAGGAGATGGAGAAAGGTGGAGCAGGAGAGGGATGTAGGGGAGTTAAAGTTTCAAACCAAAGTTGTGCAATGCATTTAGGATTCTTGTATGTGGGCGTGCATTTTGTGTTTCCCACAAAACTCAACAACATGACACAGTAGAACTGCAGCTTATTGATTGTCTACAATGTGAGCTTTCTTAACCTTTAGCTCAACCTTTAGCAAGTTTCTTAACTGGATTATTGTCATTTTCTTTGACAGGCTACTGTTGCATTTGCAGTTTCACTCAGCCCTGACAAATATTTGGCATATTGTAGACTAAACTGCGACAATGAAATGACTTGCAGGTATTGCAGTTTTGGACCCACATGTCTATAGTTATCTTTCAAAAAGTTAGTAAAATGTGGATATTTGTAAGTATTATCCCTATGAAAGTTCAGTAGAAAATGGACTGAAAGAACACACTCAGCAAATCTGCATTCATTTGAATCTTTTAACTTTAACCTTCATTTATCCAGATAACATCCGATGAGCGGACATGATGTTCATTTTAATAAAGTTAAGGGCTAAGTGCCTTGCTCAAGGGCAACTCAGAGGTAGTTATACAGGTAGAGGAAAGTGTTTTTCATTCCGATCTCCTGCCTACTTTTCTCTTCCTGAGGCCACGGCTGCAGTAAACACAGCAAACCCCCCTGCTGGAGAAGTTAAAGGCCAGGTGGCGTCTCAGCTCAGATTAGACAGTAAGCAAACTGCTGATTTAAGTGTCTGCATCCCTATTACATTATTCTACAACAGTGATGGGTAAAGTGGGTCTGGGTGCCTCTAGCAGTCACAGGGGGTGGGGATCCATGGATTGGCAGCAAAACAGAATTGCTTCATTTAACACAGTACCAAAAAATAACTAAATAACTATCTCCATGTCTGTCCTCGCTACACTGAAGCAGTTGTTACCGTGTGCCAATGCATGATTTCTTGGCATACTGTCGATTTAAAGCTAGCTCTCCTTAAATAAACTCTGACCCTCTCCGTTTGTCATTTCGCCTGCCTGTCTTCGCTCAGCTCATCTCATTTCCGCTTCTAGCGCCCCACGCAGGCACATTACCTAAATGAGGCGCAATTACTCCGGCAATCAAACTCTATTTCATCTTTATTGGGGTGGCGCTGAGGCGGCGGGGCACGCAGTGTGACGGCACACCAAATCACAAACAACGGCTCGCAGTCAATGTGTAATTGCAATTAACGCGGCCAATTGCTGAGCATCCTTCTGGCTTTCCATGGGACAGCGTGACCCTCCTGTTGGTTTGACTCTGTACTTGACCTCTTTTGGTTATTTCTAATCACCTGACGTCACTTGATTTTTGTGTGCTTGTGGTGTATTTGCAAATGTGGTGTGTGTGTGTGGGCCTCTGTCAAGGGTGTTGTAGTATTGCACTAGAGAGGACAAGCTGCTCAGCGTTACAGTGGATAACACTGACAGCTAAAGGGAAATGTAACATTATGATGCATATCGCATCTGCCTTAATCATGGTTCATATAGCTTTTTGGGAGTAAAATACAAGCACTTTCAAGGTACCTAAACCAAAACCTTCCAGGCTCTTGAAGCTTTTATCATCACATCTAAGCTGCTTCTATAAATTCCAGGAGACAACAAACAAATATGACGACGGGATCGTATCATTTCAACCATGAAATGATTTTTGGTTTAAATTAGATTATGTTGAAAATCAAGCACTTTTCATGGAGTATATTTGAATTCAAGCATATTCCTAACCTTGAAAACATAACACATAAAATTAAGCATTTTTCAAACAAGACTGTGTACGAACCCTGACTAATAAATTAGGAATATGTGGGAACCCCCCCCCCCCAAGCATTTCTGCGTGTTAAGTTAAGGGAATCCCTTTGACCTCAACAATTATAACATTATTGTCCCGAAACATTTTACGTAGCACATAACCTTTATTCTCCTCCTCCAGGGAGAAAGACAGAAATCAGCTGGCAGCTAAACGGCTGCAGGGCATTCATGGTTTGCCTCTGTGCTGTCAAAAGCCGCTGGCAGTAGATTTTAATTTGGGAAAAAAACAATTAGACAATGTGACATTTCAGTTGGGTTAGCATTTTTGTCATGGGGATATGTTTTGATATCAAACTGCAAGCTGAATCACATCATTCTCTTTCAACACATTTGGCATTTAAAGGACTCTGCTGTTGTCCTCATCCAGAGCGAAGCAGTCGTGTAACAGTAGAATAAGTTTGATTTCATAGGGCCGCAAGTAGCCAATAATAAAAAGTAGTTTCATAGTGCAGATACAATATTTGTGTGACAAAAAAAGACTACATAATTAAAAACGAAAAAGAATAGGAACTGCAATGGCAGGGGAGGAAAAAAGAAAGCCAGTGGGGAGAAGTTGATGTGAGGAAATTTTTATGAGATTTTCAGCCACCACCAGAAGACAGGGAGTGACAGAAAAGTCGCCATAGTTGGGTTCAGGCAGGGTAGAGTGATGACCAGACTGGTGGGGGGGGGGGGGAATGGATAGGCAAGCAGCCGATAGCTGGCAGATCCCACAACATGGATTGGCGTGCATGTCTGGGCCGTTTCCTGGAAATCTGGGAGGGTGGATCCCTCCGCAGCCATGTACACCAGCACCAGGGTTCCGAATCCAGCCAGCGGGAGGAGTGCAAGATGGGAGAGATAAGGGAGAATTTGGGGAGGATGAAGAGAAGGCGGGTTTTTGGACGAGGTGTATGGGTTTGGAGCGAGAGTTGGTGTAGGTCGGCTGGGGAGGTGTGGTAGTCCAGATGGAGGATGACATGAACAAGGATGTGGGAAGAGTCCCTGGTGAGTGTCTGCATGTTGCAGACCATAAAACCAGCCTCTCACCCATTTCATGGCAGCATCTCTTTCCCTCTAACTTTTCATCTCTCCTCTTTACATATCAACAGCCTTGAATCGAAGCCCCAGAGCTCCGATAACACCTTACCAGATGAATATTAAAAACATGAGCCCTTTTATTAAACTACAACTCATCCGTGGCACCTTGAGCCGCCTTGTTGCAGGAGTGTATAAACATGATTTAAAAACAAAGGAATGAGATTATGAGCTCCACAGCACTCATCGTGTTGGAGTGCTGATCTGTAACATTGTCTTTAATGCTGCCACCTGTGGCTGAGGCCACACTTGCCGAAACTCATGGAATGTATCACACGCAACAGAAGTGGTGAGAGATTCGATCTGATTTGGGCCTGGGGCTGGGGTGTGGCTATATGGCTCGACAGCTCAATTCACATCTGTGCTATTTATTATTGCATGTTTGGACTGGTTTGACCTTTTGTAAGTGTGTGTTTTCTCACATTTGACCATGACCATGTAGACATCTATGGTGCAAATGGGTGGCTGCGGCAGACGCTCCCCTTTCTCCAGAATGTCTGGGATCTCTCGCGTGGGGATGCCGTCGTACGGTTTGCCTCCGAATGTCATCAGCTCCCAGATGGTCACTCCTGGGAGGGAACAAAGACAGACAGGGAGCGATGGGATAGTGATACAAAGAGGCATAGTACAACAGGGAACAAGATAAGCAGAGAGATAAGGGGGTGCAAATGCAAATCCAGGAAACAGGATTCCAGGTCAGTGCTTTCTTTCCCCCCCCCCGCAGGTACGAGCACGTGAAACAGTGAAACGTCTACACATATACATTAAGCACCCACCATAACTCCACACGTCACTCTGATGGGTGAACTTCCTGTAGTGGATGCATTCCAGAGCCATCCATTTAACGGGCATCTGAGGAGAGAGGGATTACTAAGGTAATATTATGATGAAAAAAGCAAAAGAAAAGAGACAATTATAAGCATCTTTATATCTCATCACATTTATGTATTTATTTACACCTGTATTGCAGACAATTTTCAATTATTGCTATTTTGCTCAACAGCTGCCCCAGCCTCTAATCAAGCGTCGGGGAGATATTGGGAAATCGACAGTGCTTTCAACCATAGTTTTGCTTTGCTCAAGTATTGTGATTGATTAGCTTCAGTCTAACCCGGGGATCATTAATAGCGAGCGCGCTTTTTGAGATACTTAACGAGATTGCATTAGCCATTTGTCTCACATTATCTCAATGATACGTACGTTTGGAGCAGGCGGTGTGTGAAATAGTAACAACAACAGGCCCTTTGACATTCCAGACAAGGACAATGGTACACATCGCCACATACTAACTGCCGTACGTTTTCCACATTGACTGCAGAGAGGAATTTTCAGCTGTGCAGCCCGCTGAACAAGGCAATTATCCGGCCTTCTTGCATGTACACGCACCGGTCATTTAAAATTCAGCCCCCTCCCTTCACGTGGGGGAATGACACACAAGCCTGCTCTTCTGGGGAGAAAGGAACAGGAAGAGGGGAAATGAAATGCTTCGGGTTGGAAACGTGGCACGGCATCTCCACTTTCATGTCTTTTTGCTGATTTATCCCTCACGGCGCGCTTATTTTTATGGCACGCGTGTAGATCTGCTGACAACAGCTCCCATTTATCGAGGCATCGGTGAATACCAATCAATCGATCACTCAGATGGTTGCATCAAACGCACATGGTATGCTTCTATGAAAATACTATTTGCCGACAGACGGGAGCTCAAACTCCAACTCAAGATGCAGTGGCTACCCTAAGGCCTCCAGCTGAATAGATGCAGCAGTGAACAAGCCAATTTAATAAAGGGAGTTGATCAGGACAATTTGCATAGCAAGTCTCAAGCGACGGAAAGAGAAGGGGCTTCTGATTAATGTAGTCTGGGTCCCCAAACAAAACAAACTGATTGGAACTGTGGCTGCATTATTTGTTTGGATGAAGTGCTTCCAAATTGTATTTTACTGAAACTAAATACTTTGCCTGACCAAAAGCGCTTCACGTTTATTCGCAAAGCAAAATCTGAGACGCCGACTTTGTGCACACTAAGCGTGCTAAATTCGAAAAAAAGTCATTTGCGCATGAAAATGTTGTTATTTTTGGAAAAATCTCCGTTACATTTGAAGCCTGATATGAAACAGGAAAAAGGCACTTCTTCTTTTTTCCTCAATCTTTGGCTGGTTAACAAGAAAATTATGCATCACAGCCAACATCTTGTAAGGTGGAGACAACACAGCCTGGTTATTCTGCTTTCTCTGTTCTGCCCTCTTATGCTCTCCATCATCACCTCTACTGCGTTTCAGAACAGCCACACTTATGATTTAGTTTTTTTTTTTTTGCCATTTACATATTTTTCAGCTTCTGTTGCCAGACCACAGAGCGAGCAGAAAGCAGTGATTTGATCTGAGGTTCAAAATATGATCTGCTAAGTCATCTGACAGAATGCAAGCGAATGACAGCAGCTACTCTGTGTGATTGGCTGTAGTTGCATTTAAAACGACTGATCACAGAGAAGGTCAGAGGTGGCAGAAAGTCCTCTCTTAACTTCTTAACTGTCTTCTTGACGGCTTAAGGCCTGCACTCTCTGAGATATCTATTCTGTTTTGGGGTTGAGCCAAAAATGCCTGCTAAGTAAGACAAAAGATGCAGTTTCAAATTTAGCTGGCTGAGTGTGGTCATATTCTAAAAGGGAACAAATACTTCTTCAAGATTTAGCTTTTCACATACAAAGAATGTTGCCTTGTTATGTTGGCGCATTACAATAAACATAGTAAGTAGGAAATATAAAGAAAGGTACTCATACAACATGTGCACTGAAATGCTGGTGTGCAATTAAGAACAAACACTGTGTAAAAATGAGAATTAGAAAAATAAATATAAAGAACAAAGAAAAATCTAATTATATTTTCTGGGGTGTGCATCTATGCTAATGTGCTGCACAAGGCCGAGGACATACTGAGATGCTGAAGCGATTTTTTTGAGTAGGTGGAGCCTAAATAAAATGACAATTCTGATGATCAATTAAAGTCGATTAATTATAAACACCAAACACTTGGTGTTAAGAGCTTCTCAAATATCAGTGCCGTTTGCGTCATCTCATATCATACAGCTGAAAATGTTAAGGTTCTTTTGACTGTTGAGCAGACACAAAAAAGCACTTTTAGGATATCGTGTGACCAACAGAGACCAACAGTCTTTATTTTTGACATTTATCAGATTCATAAAAAAATATGATAATCAGTAGACTATTTGGAAAGGGTTAGGGTTAAAAATCAGACTGAACTACTCATCCACTTGACATAGTGGATAGGCGCACATAGACAGAGAGACACACAAATACTTTTGGCCCTGGAGCCTCACAAACGTCCCTTGCCACCAGTAGTGACCTTTTGTTTTATTACTTTTTGGTTGCAGTATTAACTACTTATGCCAACCCATTTTTTTATTTTTTTATTTAAGCTGTCACATGTGTTAAATCGCTCTTAGCAAGGTAAGTACAGTACACACACACACACACACACACACAAACATGCTCACGCCTCCACTTACACCAACCTTGCCCCCGTCGGCGTTGTACTCCTTCTCGTCAGCGTCCAGCAGCCTCGCCAGGCCGAAGTCGGTGATCTTGATGTGATTGGGCGATTTCACCAGCACGTTCCGGGCTGCCAGGTCTCTGTGGACCAGCCTCCTCTCCTCCAGGTACATCATCCCCTGAGAGAGAGAAAGAGAGAGAAAAAAAATAAAAGAGATAACTACGAATCCTCTCATGGAGCCGTTCATCATTATATATTCCATGATCGGAGCAGTCTGGGACCGTCGATGCGGTAAATGTCAGCACTAACATAAAATTATTGTCATAACTGTCATCATCATTAACTGCACACCCACGCAGACATTTAGATTCAATCTTTCATTGTTATCATACCTCATATATGTCTCTAGGAGGCCGAGAATTCTGGGTAGCTTTTATAGCAATTCAGAGGTGTCAGAAAGTGAGACCTTCAGACTTTTGATGAGTGAAGAAAACAGCCTCTTGAATCACTATTCCGGGTACAAAACATTTCACAAATCCAAGGTTTCTGAGATGCAGTTATCTGACATTCAGAGACTCTAGCGTGATCACTGTGGACAATTATTTATCAGAAATCCTCAGATTTCTTGCAATGCATGCGTGGCCTTTGGATGTCTCTTATTAAACGATGAAGCATATTTGAAATGCAGCAGTTGCTAACACTAGGTGGTGTCGTTGCAATAAATGCAGCGGACACGACATCTTGCAGGAGTGTGTTTCTCTCCACTGTTGCCAAAAAGCTGGACCAAGCAGCCGGTACGACCAGAAGATAACACAGGTTACTGGCTGTGTTGGCAGCGTGCAGCATCAATGTCGTCTCGCCTTGTAACGCGTCCAACTCAAGTGTAATCTTGTTCAGTCATAACTGAGATTGCGTCCCTGACATGTCCGCGGTAATTGGGGCCATTTTCAACATGGCTAGGCAGGGGGAACAATGGATGTCCTTCCAATTTGTTTATGTTGATTATGAACACCCGATGAGCAACGCAAGTAATGGGGGGAAAAAATAACCCCAAAGCCTTGAGCGGAGGGGATGGCAACTTTGCTTTGCAGCCTTAATTTGTTGCTCAATGGACTGGACTGGAGCAGGGACTCTCGACAGTCACACAAAAAACGATTTGCAGCCATGCGAGCATGCACACACACACACACACACACACACACACACACACACACACACACACACACGCACGCACACAAACTCTCCGTGCTCATAGCTGAAGAAACAGCCAGAGGAGCCAGCAGGCAGACAGGTAAGGCTGGGCCAATTGAAGTGTATTAGAATGGATGGATGGATGGATGTTAAACAAGTGGATGCTACTTTGCAGGTGGATCAATAAGAACACCTTGGTGAGGAGGGAGGCAGCCATTGTACTCAGCAGACAATGAGAAATTTCAACCAATGCTCATGCCTCCGCTGGTGTGAAAGAATCATTGCCCATTCGAAAGACTTACTGTGAAAATACTGTATATATGTGTGTGTGGGCACATGTCGAGGCACACTGTGTTGAAATGCTCGTCGTGGTGAGCCGCACTGCCTCCTCCCAGATGAATGTGAGGATAGATCGATACTGCCGACGTCTGGCTCGCCGCTGGCTGAGCCCTCATCCATCATCTGCCGGCGAGACAGACGTGCAGACACACAGACACACAGACACGCTGACAGAGACCACCCGGAGACCGTACGCAAAAAGCAAGACATAGCTCAAGTAGCTCAAGACGTATCTAAAGTAGATCCTGAACCTCTTCCCCAGCCAATAGTGACGACTATGTGCTGGGACAAGGCCCAAAATGCCCCCCTTTTACCGAAAGTGTATTTAAAATAGATTACTTCTGGGGGTTCGGGCAGGCGATCAATAACAATGCTGATTACAATAAGCCCGAAGACGGCAGTGCCACGCAATATTTATCCCCGATGTCAACGTTGAGAGGAATTAGGAATCAATGGCCCACACAGTCCATTAATACACTTCGACTTAAAGTGACAGGGCAATGAGGGGAGGCCATCAGACTGACAGGGGGGAATGTACGGCAGCTCAAGGAGCCAATTAATTTTCAGCCATCTAGCGTTAGATGTGAGGGCAGCCTCGGTTTCACGGCGAGAGAGGGTCCCGCTGATTGTGCTGCATTAACACGGCCTAAGAGGTGCAATCCCCAGAGTCCAGAGGTCCTTAAAAGGTCCGGAAGTGGAATCGGATAAACTGTGATTGCATAGCTTGTGTACTGTACGCCGATCAGCCATAACTTCATGACCACCGACAGGTGAAGTGAAGAACATTGATTATCTGGTTACCATGGCACCTGTCAGTGGGGTAGGGGGGTATAATAGGCAGCAAGTGAACATTTTGTCCTCCAAGTTGATGTGTTGAAGCAGGAAAAATGGGGAAGCGGAAGGATGTGAGTGACTTTGACAAGGACCAACAGAAGAGCTACTGTAGCTCAAACCGCTGAAAAAATGAATGCTGGTTCTGATTGAAAGGTGTCAGAACACACAGTGCAGCTGCGTAGCTGCAGACTTTTCAGGGTGCCCATGCTGTCATCATGTTATGACTGAGCGGTGGAGATCATACAGGAACTTGCAAAGAAGGTAATTAAACCTGCCACATCATTACTGTTCTGTTAGAACCCACTGACAAGAGCACAGTTCAAAATCTCTCTCTCTTTTTATGCTCTGGAGCATTCATCTGTGTGCAACAATACACGATATTATTATATTTATGGCTGACGGGTAGAAATGGTCTCTGTCACCTCTTGAAGAGCTTCCCTAATCGTTGTAGGTTCACTGTATTACTGCATGTTGGTCATCTAATGAATTATAGATGAAGTAATCTTTGTTTGCGGAAATTCTGCAAGTTGCAACAAGAGTTTGAATGAATGGTGAATGAGTAAAGCACCTGCCCGAAAGGCAAAATCGCTTTCTTCTCTCTCTCAGCCAATGTGTTTCTGCGGCGAAAGCAGAGCCGTCTGCCTCAGAGGAAGAGCTAAATTTGGGGCCGTGCAGCACTACAATCTTTCCACTGGGCTGCTGCACTGAAAACTCAAAGTATATATTTACAGCTGACCTTTGAAGGAAAGTAAAATGCATCTTGTTTGAGTCTCTTTGAGTTTCCTAACAAGTACAATGAAACTTTACTTCTATACAACACATTCATGTGAAAAGAGTATAACAAGGGTAATTAATTAATTAATTCATTATCCATACTGCTTATCCCGAAGGGTCGCGGGGGGGGGGCTGGAGCCAATCCCAGCTAACATTGGGCGAGAGGCAGGGAAACACCCTGGACTGGTCGCCAGTCAATCGCAGGGCAGACAAACAGACAGGGGACGCACATTCACACACCGATGGGGACACGGTGTGCTGGCCTCCACTGTGGGTAACTCGGGGTTCAGTGTCTTGCCCAGTGACACTTCGACATAAAGACTCCTAAAATTCATATCAGAGCCCTTAAGCACCTGCTGAATTTGAAGCGAGACAGACTTAAACCCTCGTGGACTTAACAGGAGTGCATCTAAAAGTCTGTGACAGTGTGAGACCCAACAATAAAATTGTAACATAGAAGCTTTGCGAAATCTGTTGGGAAAGAAAAATAAGGTGGCAGTGACCATTTAAAGACTTCAAGGGCATCTGAACTTGTACCTATCAAAGCGCCACTTGAAGTGAAACCAAAACAATATAATAAAAAAAAAAATAAAGAGCTGGACAGGTTGACGGGAAGGGAGCTAAAATACAATGTTATGGCCTGAAATGTGTTGATTTCCATTTACGTCCCCAAATGAAATCATATGTTGAAGCTCCAAAATGGCACATAATCCACTTTGGAAAAAGAGAATGAATCCTTTGTGTTTAAATTTCAGCATACTATTCATCCAATCCCTTATCTATGAGTCTCTACATAAGTCAGTGTTAATGTTGCCATCAGGTGTGAACAAGATGAACTGTGACTCTCAGAAGCAGCAGGTCTCCATTTCCTGAAAACACGTACTTGAACATCACGTGAAAAGGTCCCGTGGAGCATTTTCCCAGCAGCTTTCCGCAGCTCTCACAGCACACAGAGCGCTTTGTGAGCCACATGCTACACTACACTGGCACATTAAGGTTAAGGACACATCCCAAATGACATCAGGGTACGTTTAAGCCCTCAGAGCATGAAGTGCTTCTATTGCAGTTTGAAATATTCTATATTTTTACCAAAAGCAGTGTACTTTACGGAACTTGTCAATAGCTGTTTAGCCAAGACCTTTGCAAGAGGACAAGTCAGCAGTACTGCCACCCATTAGCTACTCATCGCTGGTTTGTGCAGATCTGTATTTTCAACTGGTTAAACTACCAATGCAGCCAGGTTGTGATTGTACAAGTTGAAATACGGAAGCCCTGCAGCCTGATGCACCAGCCTGATAATACGGTAAGAGTTTAAATGGGAGGCTAACTGCTACAATGTAAGTAGATAGTTTCAAATGGACGAGAAAGCCACTTAAATAGTGGCAGAAGTTAAGAGGCCAACAATAAATCAATAACATGACGGCGGAGATGGCTTTATTGCGCATAAATATGGTCATAAATAACAACAACGTCAACAGAAATGACAGGTTTTACAAGTGGTGTTAGCGCCAATTTCTATTCCAAATAATGGGAAGTATCCAGCACAAGACTGAGCAGTCTTCAGTGTCATCATAAATACAAAGGGATGTAGGCTGTCGGCTCCTAAATCAATGCTCAGACCACAATTACTGCTGTGTGCTAGGTTACCCATTAATTCTCAGCGGTAAAGCGACAAAGCATGAGTTAAAATGAAAAATTTACAGAACTTTAAAAATGAAAAGAAAAAAACAACAACAGATAATTGAAACACAGCTTCTCTTTCTGGTTTAAATGAAGTGGTATTGTACAGTATAAGCATAATGAGAAATGATGAGGCGTCCAGATTAGAGCCTGGCCAAAAAGCTAAATACCCACCAATTTTAGTTTATTGCCGATATATCGGTGTCGGCTGAACAGTAACAAGAAACTGCAGTGCAGAAATCCCATAAATATGTAATTAGTCATCTAGAAACAGTGTCTCATTACATACAGCGGTCTGTCTTTTTATTGCTTTTTTAACTCTCAAATATAAATATCGGTATAGGTCTCAAAATGTCAGTGACAGATGGGATCAGAGGAAATAAAGGAAATAACAGAACAGGTGCCGACTTTGCATCCCACTGTTCACTTTACTCTTATTTATACATATACTTGCTCTGTTGTTCTGTGCTACAAAGACAAAAAGGTTGATTATGATACTGAACTCAGAGTAATAAAAAGGAAATAAGGCTTTGAATAGTTATTTTCCTTCATTTAAGTGGTCAGTCAAAAGTGAGAGTATGTGGTTTGCTGTGAATAGTAACTCTTCATAACTGATCCTCCTGCAACGCTGGCTACCAGGCAGGATAAAATCTAATTTTTTAACAACAGCGAGGCCCCGTTTCATCTCTGCTGGGTCCTGAATTGTTTACAGGGGCTAAAGGTTTTCTGAAGCCCAGAACGGGACCAGGTCGTGGCCGGTCTGCAACCCATTAGCACCTCGCTAGCAGGAAGAAATGTCAGTAATGGAGGAAAACAAGGGGATGGAGGCAGGCATGAGAAGAAAAAAAAAAAGAGTGGAGCAGTGTGGAACTGCAGGGAGCAGCACACCTCAGTAGGGGGGAAAGATGTTGTGGAATAAAAGATGCTGGAAATAAAGGAGAGGAGTTGGAAGGTAACTGGAGGAAGAGGAGGGTGCAGTTTATGGAGTACAGCAAGTAATGAAGTCAACGCAGGACCTCAGTAGGTATTACCAACATGAGCTAGACGCTAACATGAAATAGTTGCAGAATTCATTTAGTAGGACTTTTCTGGACGTGTTGCCAGGCAACATGCTCTTTGAGGAAGCAGTGGGAGCCATCGGTGGTTAAATAGTTTTAATGATACAACGCCTGGGCACAAACGCTTGCGCAGTATCCACGAGCTGCAGTTTGTTTGGGAATGCATGTCAAGAAACGCTGAAAATAAATAAATGAATGAATAAAAAAGGAAGGGTGCTCAGTTTCTTACAGGAACTCGACGGCGAGGCGCCTGTTTCCGGAGGGAGTGATAAGAGCGCGGCGTGTGGTGCACACCCGCCCACCCCCCAATCTCCTGCCGAAGCCCCAGCCGCAAACCCCACCTCCCCCGCCAAATGGGTGCAGAAGCAGCAACAATGTGTGCAATGTGCGACTGTCCGCACGCCGAGAACTGGGACCGGCGCGATAAGGAGCGCGCACAATGGGTCTGCTCAGGTGGTGCAGGTGGTCGTCTGTCATGCGCTGTGTGCTGCGCGGGAGATAGAACGGGAGGTATTCCCACAGAGCTGGCAGTCTCCAAAGCCTGTGTGTGGGGGGGGGAGACAATTCCTCTGTGTGTTTGTGTGTGTGAGGAAGACACAAATAGAAGGGGCGAGAGTGAGCCAGTCAAGATCCAGGTGCGCCTCTCTTTAATCCTGCGCACATTCACACAAGCACGTGACAAAACGTTCCATTCGGACACACCGCCAAAGTCTTTCTAAAGCACTTTTACATCTGGGCTCAGCACGGAGACATTTGCAACAACGGGCGCTTCGATAATATGCTACGTTAGCGTACTGCCTTGAATTATCTCCACGGAAAAGCAATAAGCTCCAAACGGCGCCACCGGATGGTTTGGATGGTTAATGAACGATCCAGGTGAATGTGACATAATGTGACATAGATAATGACAGCTCAGTCGGGGGGTGCAGGCCCATTTGCTCCGCATTGAGCCGTTCCTGCAGCCACGGTGCAGGGAAAATAAAAAAGCACCTATCATGATGTGGATTTTAAGAACAACGTTGGGAATTTGTCCGCGGTTGATGTCCTCCCACTTCTGCTCTTAATTACCGCCACGTCAAGAGAGGGGAGCAAATGTAAGAATATCTAAGCTCTGTCGCTATGATCTCATCTCCCCTGTGGGACAGAGAGATCCTTCCAAAATGTCACTGTGCAGGCAATAAAAGACCGCTGCTGGCAAATTTACATGAGCAAATGTCAATATTTTTTTGGCTGCTGCAGTGGAATTAGAAGTGGTGGGGGGGGGCGGTAACTTTTTCCAATCAGTGGGATACATTTCCACGCTTCTGAGTAACGATGGTGATGTGAAAATGTACAGATCCTAACAGCTATTCTCTCTTGCTATCGCCAATCACCAGTCAGCTGCAACAAAAGATGACACTTGCAGCCATGCAGCTAACTGTCCCTGCTGGGTGAACGTGCTAGCCAAGCACCAATGAGCAGCGCTCAAGTGGGACGCTGTGGAGTTTGAGCTAGCCTACGGGAGGGAGGCCGCGAGGACAGTGATGACGGGTTTCATCGACAGCTCGGTGCCTCGGACCGCGACAGGTGGACCAAACGGAGGAGGAGGAAGAGTGAAATCAAGAGGGAGGGAGCAGAAGAAGCAGGAGTGAGACCATCTGATCCTTACTTGAATCCACTGAGCACCAGGCAACACACCCAACGCACCATCCAACCTTCACGGTAATGGCTGTAATTTGTCTGCCACTTGCTGCGACACTGATAAATTATAATTTTCAATCACAGCGGATAATTATGGCGGTGAGAAGCTGTCGGACCTCTCTTGATTCGACCTGTCGTCTGGCTACTTCTCATGCGGAAAAGGGGACAAACATTACCACATGCGTGTGAACACACAGGCATCCGCATGTACATGAGCGAAAACACAAATCATATATTTAAAAGGCATGACTGCGTATGCACAGAAACAAGTCACAGAATGCTAATACTTCCCGCTCTCACTGCATACTGTCTGTTTCTAATGTGGCTGCTATTATCAAGAAAATTTAATCTGGATTGCACAAAATTGATGCCCGTCGGGATTATATGAAACGTCTTTTATTAAAATGACATTTGTAGGATTTTATAATAGGAAAACAAGCCAGTTTGATGCAGCGGCAGGATTCCAGACGGCCACGAGGAGTTGCAGGAGAAACCCCGCAAATTTTCCACCGCCGCCGTTCATCTGCATGCATGCGCGCGCACGTGTCTGTGTCTAATGAGCCTCGGCTTTAAGGTGTCACGAGTAATGGGTGTGTATGCAGAGAGGTGTCCGATCCAATCAGGCCTCCCTACCCAGTGGATCTGGCAGTTAAATCCCACCCCTTATGCATCCTTGAGCCCTGCTGATCCTTACAGATAATTAGAAAGACCCGGGGGGGCTTATCCCTTCACTGCCCGCTCTCCTCAACACGTCGTACACTTCTTCCTCGGTCTCCCGTCGCCCGACTTCCTAATTTTGTCGCATCAGCAGGGACATACGTACTCCCGGGTACTGGTCCGTGCGTGTGGAAAAATCTGTGGACGTGTTTGCGTTGGAGGAAGGGGAAAACTGCTCAGGGTGGACATTAGCTGGATTATTTCGCCCTTTATGGCGCTGGATAGTATTATGGTTTGCACTGTTTGGTAATCACGGCGTGATGTGCTTTTCCGACAAGCTCTTAGATGCAAAAAAAAGGGACTGCATTATTAATGAAAGCCCCTGGGAAATGAAGTGCTGAACATGGATCACTACCTTATAGCCTGCTGAAAGTATTAAATTCACTATAACTTAGTATAATGTGTTTCAGTAGAAAATATAGACTGGAGTAAAAGCCACTGAATCTATAGGGAGGCACTGAACACATCAATCATTCACCATGTATCATCCTTCCTCGCCATTTAAAAATCTTTTCCAGACAGTTTTTTTATGCGTATAAGTATTTATAATAATATCCAACTCCCTCTATGGAGAAAATGGAACGGTTCAAATTTGCTATTCACCCTTAAGCCACAGTTAGCATCCACTAGCATTTTTATCACATATTTGAATTCAAGATATAAACTTTTGTAACCCTATCAAGTCTATTTTAGTAGTGGTCTATTGGGAGGAGAGAATGTATGTATTTTGACCAAAACATTCCAAACTTTTTCAGTAAATTTCAACCAGATGACGTGGTCTTCATCAGCAGGTGCTGTTTGCTCGGTTATCATGGAAATGGATCTGTTGACATGTGACTTCTTGTCCATGTTGGCTTGAAAGTGAAACATTCATTGAGTTAAACAAAAGTAAAGCCAAAATAAAAAGATTCTGAAAAAAGTGGACCTGGCGTCGGGATTGTTATTTCACGCTATTATTTCCTACGTTGTCAACTATTATGCACTTTTGAAATATTAAGAAGAAAAACTGAGTAAAAGGTGGTTTTATTAAAAATGTATCGACAGCATTTCTCTGTGAAAGCTATTATGTAAATATATACAATAATTTCTGGTCTTCTTACAAGCACAGTGCATGTACGCCTGCCTCTTCTAAGAGGCGTATCTCTGGGGGGTTTCTGAGGATGCCCAAGGTGCACATTCAGGAGTCCCGGCCAGGCAGTTGGCTAAAGTGTTTTCTATGAAGGGAGACGAGAGGCTCTCAAGATGTATGAGGGCAATCTATACGAAACAAGAAACAATGTGTTGGAGAAAAAATAAGTCCTACGGGTACCACAAGGATCATGGAGAGAGGGACCACAGTGATGCTCACGCAGAAAAACCCACTGCACAATTCTGAATTTGTGACGACATCTGCTTTGTTCATGCATTCCTAGAGTTCGTCTGCAAATATAGTTTAGATTTAGTTATGCCAACTGAAATCATAACAATAATCAATGACAAAATGTAGCATTTATTACGTTGCTATGCCTCATTTTCTACTAAGCTAGTATTTGCTACAAGTGCAAAACATGCTATTGATGTACTCATATATGAGAAACAGCAGCCTTCACGCTTCAGCCACGGAGCTGACCCGTGTTTAACCAAAACCACAGTGCTTTTGTAATTACTTCTGGTTAACGTCTGTAAATCTGTCATTTTGTTTTTTTAACAAGTCACCAATGCTGCCAGCTTTCAGGACCACATGACAACATCGGTTGACCTGGTTGACATCCTAATTGAAACGAAATGAGAATCCATGAAGCGTCTGTCGTTAGCAAACATTATGTCACAGGAGGGAGAAAAAAGGATTGAAAATCAGGACAATTTTTGACAGCAGTGTAAATGTTTAAATGCACGTACGCATGAGTCCACTGAGACGTTCCTCGCTCTGAGATGCAATGATATGATAGACACAAGCGCACGGGAGGGGAGGGGATTTGATTCAAAGCCAAGCCTGGAATCCATCCTCCGGCGAGGGAGGGAAAGATGAAGGATATGTGCTGGAGGGAGGGAGGGAAAGAGAGCGATAGAGCAGGGGGAGGAAGGAGTGTTAAGGCTTGGCTAATGAGTACAGGCGGGATGTGTCTGCTCAGCATCGAGCGGCGTTTGCGGGGTAGTGAATGACACAGAGGGCTCCACACTAAGCTTGACCAGATTGGATCTCCTGCCATCGGGTGGCATCTCCGGGGAGCCGCCACGGGATGCAAATCTAAACACACACACACTCATGTGGAGGCATACACATCTGTGCGTCCACGCAAGAATATTAACGCACATACGGGGCCAAAGATCGGGAGACAAATGTAAAAGTCCCCAGATTTTACTTTTCCTTTCCCTGACTAAGCAGTGGGGACAGATGTGCTCTGGTTTGGTAAGAAAAGAAGCATTTATGTGAGTTTACGTGCAAAGGCATCTTTTTCCTGACTCTCTGTGTGCTTAGTTTTCCATACACATAGCTGATGTACTGCTCGTGCACACACGCTTCCCTGCATATTTTACCACAACGTACTGCAGTATCAAGCTCGCCTTGGAGAAATTATTTAAGGTCAATCTGTAAAACGCTGTCCAGAGCCGCCATGACAGCAGCGGGCTACTGTAACTGGAGGGTTTTCCTGCAGGGCATGTTGTGCTAATGTCAGTCCACGAGTTTGCCGGTGGGTATGTTTATACAAATTGCTCCACTCCCTCACTGCTCACCAACCGAAGGCCTGAATGTGGCCTAGATACCCGGGTCCAACATGCCCCCCAAAACCAATCAAGTCACTCGTCCAGCCCAGGCTTCAGTGCCACAGCCAATCACTTCACCGGCGGGACAGCAGAGAGTTGCAGAATATATTCTACTTTCATTATACTGAGCCTGAGGAGAGAGACTGGGAAAGGGAGACAGAGGGAAAGAAAGTGAGAGGAGAGCCAAATTAAAAGACTCCCGTAGCCCTGCATACACTCAGTTCCGATCCCATATTTAATTCAGTGATTGATTTGTTCATTAAAATACATCCCAAACCTAATTATTCCATTAATAATCCATAACCTAATGAAAAAAAATACCCTGTATATGTGTGTGTGAGATGGAGAGAAGGAGAGAGGGATTCAGTTAATGAGTGATAAAGAAAAGATGGAGACAAGAGGGAGATGCAGAAACAGACAGAAACAAGAGAAATAAGTCATTTTTTTGCACTGAGAAACTCCTGCTTTTGTACAACTACACAAACATTTGCACAGATGCAGGAGATGTAGGGCAATCTCTGACCTCTGTTAATCCCAGCACATGGCCACCACGGAAACAGAGAAATAGGCAGGTTTGTAAAAGGAAAGAAGAAGCAGCTGTTTACAAGTGAATGGAGGAGGGGAAAGGGAGGGAAATGACAGAGACAAGCAAAGGGGAAGTGAAGAGAAGAGAAAAGGAATCACAACTAAAGCAAAGGAAAGGACATGAAAAGAAATGTGGAGGGGACAAGTAAGGATATGAAACAAAGGAAAGAAGGGAAATAAAAGGAAATGAAAGGGTAGAACACAGCACGAGGAAAGGAAAAAAAAACGGTAGAGGAAATTAAGGGAAGGACACGAAATGAAAGATAGGAAAGGAGGGCAAAAAAGGAAAGGAAAGAACGAGCCTAATAAATTAGAGGCCATTCACACTGATCTATAGAGACCTCTGTGTGTGTCCTGTATTATGTGTGTAAGTGCATGTGTGTGTCGTTATGTGAGCGTCAGTCATTGCGTGTGTGTGTGTGTGTGTGTGTGTGTGTCTGTGGCAGTGGGGCAGCCCTGAGTGTGGCTGTAGATTAATGTGGGCCATTATCTCAATGCCCAAAACACTCAGTGATGAAGAGTCACTGCCTGGCGACAGGCCTCGGCCAATCAATTTGCGGCGCAGCGGTCACCTGCCCGGGTCAGAGCCCACATACGGCTGGTGTTTGTGCTGCTGTTGTGGTGGTGGGCATTGGACATTATGGTAAAATAGGAAAACAGAGAGTTCCCCACCGCCTCGCTCGTATACTTTGGCAGTTAGCAAGGACAGACTTCGCGGATCATTTCCCTTTGGCTACAATGTATGTACTCATCAGTTCTACTCAAAGTGCTTTATTCAAGTGCACTGTTGAGGTGCTTGTACTTCAATACTGCACTACAATTCACAGGTAAATATATTTTACTTTTCAAACATTATCAGGCCCCTGCCGTGTTGTAATTATACATCCCAAAGTAATTGTGTTGACATTCTCTCATTCGCTTTGTGATATAGAGGGATGATTGGAAGCTCCTCCTTGTCTCGCTACTGAACAGGAGCAATGGGGTGCAGTTATTAACAGCAACGTAATGAAGTTTACATTCTTTGATTAACGCCATGATAGCGGTGATCACGACAAGCGTTAGTTACCAGAAATGCTCAAATAGCCGAGTCAAACGTCCTGCATGCAAACAACCCGAATACTTCTTCCACCACAGTTACTCATAATATTATAAGGTGCTTTTGATAAATGCATGGACTTTGTATTTGTTCACCAGGTAGTACACACTAGGTCCTTGGTCTCGGTCCACATATCCTATGACCTAAAGATGTGAAGATCTTTTTCTTGCAATCTGTCTCCATTTTTTTGGCACCTTCTCTCCCTCTCTTCTGCCCTCTATCTTAACAACACCATTTCCAAAGCTAACTGACGACAGAGGGAAAATTATTCTCCCTTTTGCTGGAAAATTGTGTGTATTTCGAAGGATGCTCTTTCTCCTGGAGGACAGGTTCCCCATAATTACCTTGAGAGCGCAAATATCACTCAGAGAAGAGGGCCCCCGGGTTATTTATTCGGCTCACATGCCCAAACACACACAGGCATGTGCCCACGTACACGCAGACACACACACACACGAATGGAAATGCACACTAATGCTCATGGACACACCGCAGAGAATGTCTGTCTTTTTCTGGCTTGAAAAATACCTCCGGGCTATGTGATGGAGAGCCTATGAGGAGGATCCAAGAGGCATATATTACAGAGAAGAAACCAACTTGGCTGCCTTTAATGTGGCGAACATTTTAACTCCATGAGCTAGGGATGGAAAACGCATGCTTTTAACCTGGGAACAAATTAAGTGAAATTGATTCATGAGCAGTTCAGTATCTTAAGAAAGTTCGGTTTTAGTTTAGCTTAGTTTTCAGCCATGCCAGCGACATGACTCGAGTGACGCCAATGCCTGTCTGGTGGTTGGATGGCCCGAATGCGCAGCTTTACAGAGCTTCAAAACGATTTTCAGCTCATTGTTTAGCTGTCCGGCCTGCAGGTTTACAGTATTGGTTCACTCTCACTGCTCTCACAGCAGCACAAAATGCTCTGAACGGCCACTGTGCACTACCTGCCCAGCACCAAACGGCAGGCAGAAACCGTGAGCGATTAGCTGGTGATCTTAGATGAGCATTTAGCAGCTGAAGAGCCACATTTTCCCCTCAAAAGTCTGTGAGAGACCAAAAGCAGAGCCATAAGACTCAGAATCGGGGTTTATTGTAGGTTTTCACGTACGTTGAACTTACACTTATCAGGGGGCCAGAAACACAACTCCACATGGAATGACGATGTCGCTCCCTAAAGTGTGTAAATTGTGGAAATGAGCAACCGTTTGCTAACAGGTTCGCCTGCTGATCTGCCTATTTCTGTGTAAATGCTCGAACTGAGCGATAAATGCTTCATTCGGAAACAAATGGAGCCATTCAAATAATACACCGCGATATGTACGCAATCCTAAGGGATGTGTCCAAAGCAGAATTGAAAGCAACAATGGAAAGGACAGGTGATTCAAAGGCTAATTGGAACAGAAGAAACCCTATTGATTCCACCAAACTGATTCACTAATTTACTCGATAAAAGCCAAATACAATCAAATATGAGCAAGCGCCTTCCTGCCACACTCTACATCACGAAGTCACAAAAATGAATTGGAGTAATTGCAATCAATTCCAATCAACTATTTACCGAGCTGAAGCTCAGAGCGCCATGTTGTGCAAGGACAGTCGTGAATGATCTTCTCTCTTGCTCGTCCTCACTTACAGAACCTCTAAGATACTGACCCCCCCCCCCCCCACCACAGGTGAAATCGAATCCAATTACAGCAATAAGTACCAGTTTAAGTAACCTGTTCCTCAAGCTCTTGGGAATCATCCATCATGGGGGTCTAAAGGGTTAAGACCTCCCACACTAACACCCCCCCCCACCCCCAAAGCCCTCATCACTGACTCAGATGGATGAAACAAGAATATACTGCCTTTCAGGATTGACCCGTACGAATCAATTCCAATAATCTGACTGATAAAGGAGTGCTCCAGAAAGAGAAAACGATGGAAAGAGCATTCATGCAGAGTAGGTCATTTATAAACACGCAATTCACGGGTTTACTGTCTTTTCGTGGTAGCATGCTAGCTTGTCAGTGAGCTAAAGGCAACATTAGCATTAAGACACATTGTATGGGGTTTTGTGTCTTTATTGTGCAATCAGAAAATAGGCGTGAACGTTTTGTTTGCAAAACCAAAAATTACGTATAAATGACAGGAGTGAAGAGGCATCGTCTCTGTATTAACAGTGGCAATGGCTATGACGGGTTAATATAAATCTGTGACCACTAATGTTATAAAGCCATTTTGATTAATGCTGCAATTGCTCGGTTTGTCTCCAATTTTGGCCTGCAGTAACGCAACACAGATGCTCCGTCCAACCACATAGAGTATTTGGTTTGACCAGGGATATAACTGACTGCAATTTGAATTATTCAAGCACTTCTTGGAGGCATAGCTGCACTGGAAGCAGAACAAGTCTATTTGCTCAACTTAAACCCCAATGGGTAAGAACCACACATCTTCAGAATACACATTAGCAAATTGGCAATCTTGGGGAGCACAAAAGCAACTCTTGTAGAAATATTAACAGTTGTTGTCACGTCTAAAATCCTGTCAGGCTGATTGGTGCCAGCAGTAAATCAGCCTTTTGTCGGATAATTTTTTGCTGCTTCCAGAGCTGATGGGGGATGCCTCTGTATCACAGCAGATAGCAGCATAGCACCCTACTGTCATCCCGGAGTTATAACTCGGAGAAGCTAAATCTTTCCCAGCAGTTACACTATCAAGCAGCCTGGCTGCATCGACTTAATTTGCAAACAGAACACAAATGTTCTTTGGGTAAGCAAAAGTACACACAATGTTTCAAGCCGTACTGCTGTTTCAACGATTCTGAGTGCTGATTTTGTTTGGGTAGCGGAGAGAGATTGGGTCTTTAATTCGTTAATTTCTCGCGCCGTCAGTCATTTCCTGAAAGAATAATGCGTGTCGACGTGCCTCTAAGATGGAGTTCAAGGCAAACTAGACTCGTCTGCTGCTTTACGACGTCAGTGGCCTATCGCGTCATTGTGAAGGGTTGTGAGAATGATGAGCGTGTCAAGCAGTGACGATAATTAGGGGCGAATAGGAAGAGATGCATACTATAGAGTTAATACAAAATAAACCAAAACACTGTACTTGTTCTTAAAATGACACGTTCGTGTGCGATAATATGCTTTTGCAAAAGATTTGAGCTCGCCAACACATACAGTAGAGTAAGATACACACACAAATGCTGAAAGAGCCACCAGATGCCGCCCTCCCTTGACCTGCTTGTAGTCGCTTACCTTGGCGATTTGGACACACCAGTTGAGCAGCAGCTGCGATCCAATGTTGTCCTTGTGCTCGTGCACGTAGTCGAGGAGGCAGCCGTGAGGCATGAGCTGCGTGACCAGCTGGATGGTGGGGCTCAGGCAGACGCCCAGCAGACGCACCAGGTGGGGGTGCTCCATGCTGGCCATGATCAGAGCCTCCTGGGTGAGAGGGGGGGGGGGGGAGGAAAAATAGGGAATAATAAGAC
>JAVQJF010022304.1:0-25424 GCA_036023855.1 Gadopsis marmoratus | reverse complement strand
TCATGGGGGGCCAAGGCTCACTGATGGTCGTGGGGAGCGAAGGCTTTTTTTTTTCTAGGGCAGTTAGTTTGCATGTCGCGTGACATGTCGCTCAGTGAGCAAACCCAAATACAACCGCTGCAGGACAAAGAAACTAAAAGCAGATCACTGTGTCTCGCAGGAGCCGGCACACTGTGATAAAACCCTACAAAACATGTTTACAGCGGCTCAGCTTGTCCTCCTGCGTTGAGAAGCTTTACTGGTAGATGTTGTCACTGGTGTATTTAACACGGTGCACATTCACAAACACATGCTGTAAGACGAATCTGAGATTAAAATCAAAGGAGTTATGTAGTTTCTAAGCATGCAGAGATTCAGAACATGCTCTCCGTAAAAAGGCCTTTATTCTGCCTGTTGATCGACACAGAGGTATAAACCTAAAAGCTTTGTTCTTCACACACTTTGCGGCTGTGTTTGTGAATAAAATCTCTGTGGAAATGAACGTGTTTAAGATGCAGGAAGGCGACGCTGAACCGGTCCAGATGAATGAACACTGGTCCGACTGTTCCCTCCAAAACACGCCTTCAATCTCGCAGCTCAAACCTTCTCGCTGTTTGTTTGTGTTTCTTAATAATCCCTGATGCCCATTTCTGGCCGAGACGACGCAGGTTCATTAGAGGCGATGTCATCCGTTTAAAAACTTGTCAAGGATTAACGGAACATGTTTATTTTCCCTGTGTTTTTGGGGAAGATTACGGTGCATTCGCCTAAATCCGGCCTGACGCGGAGTCACATGGAAACAAAGGCATCTTCTGCCTTTCAGTTGGTCCTCCAGCATCGGCCCGATTCACTGCACAGATGACATATACTGTGTGTACATAATGGATTCTATGCTGATGATAGTTAGTGCCTCTATATTTACGTGAAACACTGAACAATGTCCTACATTTAGTCTCAAACTGAAAATATAAATGTTTTGAAATTATCCGTTTCTCTCTGGACATTTTTCAGGCTTTTTTTTTTTTATATATGTTTAGACAAAAATTTGACTGTCACAGACCCAACTCTTCATTTTACTTCCTGATGTTCGGTGTGTGTGTTTTGTGTGCAGGACCTGTTTTCAGACGGCTCACTTCTACATCGACGACAGCTCATCACCCAGAGTCATCGCTGCAACGTCCACCGCTGCGTTAACATCTGGTAACACACAGACCCGCACAGGCAACCTACTTTTATTTAGTTTATAATGTTCCTCAAAGAGCTTCACAAGCTGCACAACGTACAACACTCTCTGTTCTTAAACTGGATTCAGGTGAAGAGAAACTCCACAAATGACCTTTAAGGGTAAAGCTTTCTCCAGCCAGCAACCGTAACATCAAACCAAAACCTGTAACGTCCTCACTTTGCTAAAATGTTCCCTTCCTTAAAATGACCTCGATTTCCAAATCGGACTGAAACTTTCCTGCTTTCAAGTTGTAAAAATGCAGTTTTTCAAAAAGACGTCTTTACTTTCATCAAAAGTTCCCACTTTAAAAAAATAAAATAAAAATAATACAAATAAAAAGTCTTCTTTTCCCCCAAAAGGTTGTCCAAATGTATCTAAATATGTCATCACTTTAAAAGATATCTTCAGCTTCTGAAATGTATTTTTTAATTTCTGAAAATCTCCTAGATGCATCCTCCTGTTCTAAATATGTCCACTTTCCCAAAAAGTCGTCCCTTTCAAAATTGTTCTCGGTTCTCTAAAATGTCTTCACTTTAAAATCCTCATTTGTCAAAAAATGGCACCAATTATTTATTAATGAAATATCCTTCATTTCTAAAATATTTTTGAATTTCTGAAAATGTCCTTAAAACATCCTCCTCCTCTAAATATGTTCTTTCTTTCCCAAAATGTGCTGACTTCCCAAAACAATGTGCACAGGGAGGCGTTTTACCGCCTGATGATCTTCTATCCATCAGTGTTCAGACTCCTTAATATTTACATGCTACAGTAAAACATGTTGAGTCCGTCTCCTGTTTGTCGTCCAGACGAGCAAACGGCTGCTTTCCCGGCGAAGGACTTCGTCAAACACGTGGCCGAGCTTCATGACACCGGCGGCTTTCAGCGACAGTTTGAGGTACAAAGATGGCTTTTAAAATGATGTTTTTATAAAAGCTCACCGTGGTGTGTGTGTGTGTGTGTGTGTGTGTGTGTGTGTGTGTGTGTGTGTGTTTGTGGGCGGTTGTGTCTGGTTGTCTGCATGCCGCATGAAACACTTTGACTGCAGCATTTTATCTCTGGTCACTGTGAATAATATTTATAATTGCAGTGTGACATCATGATGTGCTTCTTGTCTTTGTGAGGAGTCCTCATTCGTTCATGTGTCAAAATACAAACAGGCTTCAGGCCTCAGAGGCAACATGACATCAGTCCCTTTAATGAGTCGGAGCTCCACGCTGTTAATCTCTCAAAGTGCCACTGATGGAAAAAATCAACACAAAGAACAACAAGGCTGCAGAGGAGCGGAGACACGAGGGGGACGTTTGATTCAGAACGGTGTTAATCAATTGTTAAATTGGCTAAAGGAAGATAGAAAAAGGAGAGAAGTAACAGGGGAGATGGGAAGGGAGCAGGGGTTCGTACAAAGTCCTGAAAGTGTAGAGAACGCTTAAATTTAACTGTGACATTTCAAGGTCAGGAAATGTGCTTGAATTCAAATATACGTCTTGAAGAATAAGAACATTATCTGGCGTTTCAGCATCGACACAGTCACACGCGTAAAAACCAAAAATCTTTTAAAGTTTGAAACGAAACGATCCTGTCGTCGTATTTGTTCGTTGCCGTTTGTCGTAACAATTTAGATGAGAATGATAAAGGCTTCGAGAGTCTGGACATTTTTGGGTTAGTCACCTTGAAAGTGCTTGAATTTTACGCTTAAAAAGCTGCATGAACCCTGAGGAAGACGAGGACCCTAAAGGAAAAGGGAAACCGAAGAGGCAAAGAAAGAAAGGTTTTAGACAACCCGGCGTAACTCCAGTTCTCTGAGTGGAATGAGTCAGTATGGGGGCACAGGCTGAATCGCTTTGTAAAGTTTCTGAAGAGTGGATATTTTGGACAGCCGGCTGTATTTGTTCACAGTGACATGTGAATCTCCAAAGAAACTTCAGTTAAATGAACGTTTAAACATGAAGCTCCCAAAACGATACTGCAATACAGAGGTGGTGTGTTAGCCCCTAAAATCCCCGGAACGTAGCGTGGCATGCAGCTGATTAACAAAACAATCCTGTGACTTTTAGTTTTTTGCCGATGATTCTGAACTGAACCTTGTTTGTTTCTCTTTGCGTTGGTCTTCCCTTTGTGTTGGCAGTGGCATGAGCTGTACCGTGAGATGGATTGTTTTCAGTGTTGTGTTGTAATCTGTGTTTTTTTTTTTTTTTTTTTTTTGCACCTCTTTGGTTGACTGTGTTGTCACGGAAACGTCCTTGCTGCCGCCGCTTCCTCACCCTCATCATTAGATACTGAAGGAGAGTTACGAGGTAAGACGCTCTCCTCCTCCAGTCAAGGATGCATTACAACAAATGGACAGTGGCCCTGCCTCATGAGCCCTGCCTGGCTTCACTTCATTATCCCATAAACTTTACGCTGAGATGCCTGCACAGGAACATTGCTTTCTAAATAAAATAAATATTAAACCTTCACTGTTTTAAAAAATCCAAAGGTCATTTATTTTACAACGGGGATAAATGCTTTCTGGGCTGCAGACGTTTTGTTGTTGCAGTAACTTTACTGCGTTTGTATCCAACTCTCTTAACACATCCATGGAAGAAGTAATAAAATCATTGACTTAAACACGAGTAGCTAAAAATTTACTTTTAAATCACAAATGTGTAAAAATGTATACTATTCGGTAGTTTAAAAACTTAAGTAACAGTCGTCCCATAAATAAAGTGGAAGAAGTAGAAATGAACGCAAAAAAAATACTCAAGTATTCAAGTAAAAGTACATTTATCGCAGCGCTGTACTTAAAGCTGGAGTTTGGAACTGTTGCCTCCCCCTTCTGGCAGTGACAGTAATTACACAAACGTCTGCCTGCAGGGGAGCTCGCTCAAACGTCCGCAGCTCCAAGACAACAACGCGTTATTCAGGCCGAGTAAGTCAACCTGTCCAAGAGCAGCGAGGCCACATCCTGTGTGCCCTCAGTCCCTGTTCTCAACCAGGAACAGCTGCACCGATGCCGAGCCCTGTATTTCTGTATTTGAAGAGTTTCCATTGGCAACAATTTCACAGATACAAAGACCGAAAACCTGTCCACACTTCGCTCTACGGATCATTTTGAGTAAGCAGGACGAATTCTCTAAAACGCCTTTGGATGATCTGTAAAGATTCGGTTTAGTAAGTGTAAACTCGGTATCGAACCTGAATACTTTTTTGGTTCCCAGAAAACGTGTTTATGTAGCGCCGAGAATGAAAAACTGTCAGGTAACTGAACGTCATTATCATAATATCGCATCTTGTTGAGTTATTCCCCCAATCAGATCGTTTCTGGTGTAAATCATAATTTTGCCACTTTTTTAGACTATATTCTATTCAATTTATTTAGTTATTTAGTTGTTGCACGGCTGCTTGTGTTCAGGAAACAATTACCATTTCAGAACTTTGGCTTCTTTTGTTCAATTTAAAAAAAGAAAAAAGTTTTTTTTGTGTGTCTTGTGTTCCTGCTCCCATTCAAGAGCAGAAATTATAATAAACCTAAAATAAATGTGCATTCTACTACAGCATAAACTAAATATATTTATATATAGAAAGGACAAACGTCAATAAGAGAATAATAGTTAGGTTAGTTACTTCCCACCTCTTGAGTTTGAAGGTTTTAAGCTTTACTGTGTGTGTGTGTGTGTGTGTGTGTGTCTGTGTGCGTCTGCAGGAGGTTCAGGCGTGCACGGTGGACATGGGGATGACGACCGACGGCTCCAACCATCCCGACAACAAGACCAAGAACAGATACAGCAACATCCTGGCCTGTGAGTGCACTACACAACATGGCGGCTCTGTAACTTAGGCTGCGTCCGAAATCAGTCACTTCTCACTACGTCGTCCACTGTAGAGCGAGTTGGCGACGTTGCAGCGCTGTCCGAAGGTGCAGCGAGAGTTTCCCTGGATAGTGGGTGACGTCTATCTCGCACATTTAGGATTAGAACATTTTGACTCGCTTTGGGTGAAGAGTTCTGTCTGAGACTGCCGGTGTTTGCTCTTGGTGGTTCTGCTTTTTGGGCTTTCTGTGGCTCATTCAAAAAAGAAAAAGAAAAAAGATGGCTCCATGATGTGCTTTAGCTTAGCACATCGTCGTAACATTAAAACACTCTTGTCTTTCACAAAAAGCCAAAGATGCTTTGAGTGTTTAAATGATATGTCAGGCGATATTCTGTACGGCTCTTAGCCTGATGGATCTTCTTCCTCTGAGCCACAGAAACTATTAAAAACACATCACCATGAACACACACACACCATCCTGCTGCCTCAAATCCTCCCTACAGCACCAAATTATATTCATCCGCCGCTGAAAATAGTCCCCAATAAATGCACTATTTCTTCCTGCTTGTTTAAAACTACAGTGAGCGGCTGTTTTAGGAAATGACTATACAAGTATACACGTGTGAGGTGTTTTTCAAAATGTACGTCTTCAGCAGGAGCCAGTGGGCTCGGAGCTGAGCGCCACAGACAGGAAGTCGGGAAGACGGACTGACAGGTTGTCGGTTTTGATACCAGACCGTGTTTTGCACCTTGATCTGATTATGTGTTGCTCTGTTTCTCGTCCTCTAACCCCCAGATGACCACAGCCGGGTGCGACTCTCGCCGCAGGCCAACAAAGACGGGAAGACGAGGGATTACATCAACGCAAACTACGTGGATGTGAGGAGCTCGGCTTCAGCCTGCTTTTGTTTGAAATAATTTTTTTCAGTCTAATTTCCACGCTGAGGCCTTCATCGCCACCCCGAGACATATTTCTGCAAAAACCTGCCTTAATTTTAGTTGTATTCTCAGAGCCACTTCACTCTTCCCTCTGTCTTCCTAAACCAAAGTCAGTGCACCCATGCATAATTCCAAACCTATTCATGGAGACGCGCCGTTGTCAGCAGTGACCTGCGAGGCTCTCCATTGTGCTCATCGCCGACCCCGTTAAAACCTCACTTCCAGTCATGTTGCCGTCGTGTGAAAGGCAGAGGCGGGAGGCGACACACACAAAACAACAAAGACACCGGCTGTCACAGGTTACGAAGTTGGTAAAAGCACGTCGAGCGCCTCTCCAGCAAGCACTCTTTTTGTTTTTTAGTGTGTCTGCGCCTCACAGCACGCAGGCAACTTCACGCTGTCAGTCATGTGAAGGTTATTAATAAACCGTTGACAGCGGCGGGTCAGTGTCGGGTCGGATGGAGGTTTTTGTTTATACTTCAGCTTTTGTTCAGACCTCTTGTATGAGCTCTTTGAGACCGCAAAAAAAACATTAAATATTTTGCCTGGATGGTTGAGGAAAATGGTGCACGGCAGATTGAAACGCACAACAAGGGCACTTGCAAATGTTTTAATCTCTCTTGTGGGTCCTGCCACTTTTTTGGAGGTGCACGTTCATCTCCGGCTGCTGCTGCCGTGGAAGTGTTGCATGTATTCTGTGTTGTTCTTGTATTAAAGCAGGACTTGCCTCTGCGTCGTCTCTAGGGTTTCAAGGCGTCGCGGTCGTACGTCGCCGCTCAGGGCCCCCTGAGGTCGAGCACCGAAGACTTCTGGAGGATGGTTTGGGAGCAAAACGCCAGCGTCATCGTCATGATCACCAACCTGATGGAGAAGGGAAGAGTGAGTGACCAGATCGCAATCACACAGTCTGAACTCAGCGCTTATGTTTGCGAGGCGGAATATATGAGCCTGCATCTTATTTAACGCACATGCTGGTTATTGTTCACTTTTTAAGGTACCCAAACCAAACATTTCCGGTCTCTCTGTGCCTTCGTCGTCACATCGGAATTACGAAGTTGCTATAAATGTCAGGAGACAAAGAAATATGTTATATGAAAAGGTTTTTGGTTTTTACTTGAGTGTTTGTGTCGATGATGAAACACCAGATTGTGTTGAAAATCAAAACATTTTTTCAAGGAGTGTATTTGAAGTCAAGCACATGCACGACCTTGAAAAGGTGACGGTTAAAGTTAAGCGTTTTCCAAACTTTCAAGACCTCTGTCGATGATGAAGCACCAGATTATGTTTTCCATACCTTCTAACCCCTGCTTCCTTCCCATCGCCCCCATCATCCTACTTCTCTCCTATTTCTTTCTTCCTTTAACCAATTTAAAAATTGATTCATATCGTTTTGAATCAAACACATTCCCAACAATGAAAACATAACGCTTAAAACTTAAAAACTCTGTGTTCATACATGTACAGCTCTGGAAAAAATGATCAGTTCTCTGGTTTTACTATTTACGTGTTTGTGTTTGGAGTGGTCTCTTACTTTTTTCCAGAGCTGTATATTCTAATAATGTTAAATTAAGGTGGAGAAGCCTCCCTTATGCTCCCAATCCAGGTCTCGTGGGCCTACTATCATTTAAAAGGTTTCCAGATTTAATCATATTTTGGTCATTTTAATACAAAATTCAAAAATGTATTGAACCAAAAATTGAATTTTTGAAAAGTGGGTGAGAATGTTAAAAATAAAAATGTTAAGTTAATAATGCTGGCTCCTGAAAATAACAGCTGAGACGGTTACATTTGACTTGGAATCATGTATTTTTAGTCACGTCCAATAACGACACAATAAAAACACTAAGACCAGTTTAAAAGACAGAAGAACGATAACATAGAAATGAGATGGGATAACGATTAAAAAAAACAACCTACTTTGCGTTTTCGTTATAATTTGTAATCTTCAACATGTTAACTGTGTCCTCAGAGGAAGTGCGATCAGTACTGGCCGGCGGAGGTGCAGGAGGAGTTTGGCAGCTTCCTGGTGACGGTGAAGAGCAGCAGAGAGCTCGCCTACTACACCCAGAGGACCTTCACTGTCAGGAACACCAACGCCAAAAAGGTCAGACAAATTATAGCCAATCAGATCACAGAGTGACTGTAGCAGGTGCCTTCCGGCGCCCCCCGAGATCACGAAGGACTTGACCAGGGAAAATAGAAATCTATCTCAAACCGTGTTCACACTGAACGTAGTGCAGATCAAAGATAAAATATTCAAGTATCCTTTTCAGGATATAACTACCGAGGCAGATTAGTTCAATATGAATTGGATTGTGGTGAATGTCTCGGAATTTTCGGAACTCTTAAAACTTCTAATCTTGTATGAAAAAAATAGCCATAGTAAACTTTATTTATATAGTATCTTGCACACATGTCATGCTGGAGTGTGCCACCGGGATATTGCTGTGTTTTATTATAAATGATACATTTTTTATATTTTAATGAAATCATTAAAGTTGCCAATTAATAATTATGTTCTTCTGTTTTTAAATAATGAATTAATTTCATTTTAAAATGCAAATCCCACGTATTCACGTGTCAGCTCAACTTTATTTATACTGCAACTTTCATACAAACATGCAGCCCAAAGTGCTTCACATAGCCAGAATACAACACCAACAATAACACCAATAATAATAAGTAGAAAAGAGTCATAAAGTCAATGAACTAACCCAATAATATTAAACAAACCTAACAAAGATTGTGAGTGTATTGAATTCTGCTTATTTATTATTATTATTATTGTTATTGATACTTTTCATTTGTGAGAGTAATAAAGTTATTTCTTATTTCAAAAGTTGCATAATGTGGCTTTTAACAATCTCGTAAAGCATATGCGCTATAAAAAGAAAAAAGTGGAATAAAAAAACATACAATCTCAAAATGAATGACTCTGTATAATGAGAATAAAATGAGCTGACATATTAGTGAGTGGAATAAAAAAAAAAGTCAAATTTCAAAGCATTATTTTAATTTATTAAAATAATGTTTGGGATTGCATTGTAAAAGAAATTAATTTTTGAAGACAGAATTATTAATTGGCATTCTTTAATGATAACTTAAATAATTATTTTACATTGTGTTTATTATTGCATCATTAAAATGCACATTTTAATTGTTTATAATAAAACACTGCAATATCCCGCTGGCTCACTCCAGCCTCCATACATTTAATGTTTTTTTTAAATTATTATTAGACTTTTCAGATCTGTACTATCAATTAATTAATTACTTACAGAGTGAAATCTGTTATCTTGTATGTCCATGATGCATACTGTACCGTACCTACTTGGATGTCAACACACTTTTTAAGTCACTTTAAATCACTTCCTGTTTGGTCTCGTCACCCTGCAGGGCTCGCAGAAGGGGCGGAGCAACGAGCGAACGGTGACACAGTACCACTACACCCAGTGGCCCGACATGGGCGTCCCAGAGTTCGCTCTCCCGCTGCTCAGCTTCGTCCGCAAGTCGTCCAGAGCCAAGGCGGAGGACACGGGCCCGGTGGTGGTGCACTGCAGGTAGCATCTGAGGACACTAAAGATGAGGCGCAGGTTTGTTTTCATCTCTGTCCTCACGGCGGTGACTCATGCATTCGTCCCGTTTGTCTTCCCCGTTGCCGTGCAGCGCTGGCGTGGGCCGGACGGGCACCTACATCGTCCTGGACAGCATGCTGAAGCAGATCGGAGAGGAAAACACAGTCAACATCACAGGCTTCCTCAAACACATCCGCACGCAGAGGAACTACCTGGTTCAGACCGAGGTCAGAGGTCACCCGTGTGTCCGTCCACGCACATGCACACAGTTCTCAAGCCGTCAGATGTTCCGACAGGCTGTAGCTTGAACCCAGTGAGCCAGTTCAAAACTAATTATAGCAGAAACATTAAAGTTTACATGTTGAAATATAATCTGTATCCCAATAACGACTGGATGGAGAGCCATGACATGTCATACAGACATTCGTGTTTCCCAGAGGATGAATCCCACTTCCTCTAGCGCCGCCATGAGGTTGACATTTGTGGTCCTGAGTGAAACGTCTCATAATGGATTGTCATGATATGTGGTTCAGATGTCCACGTCCCTCTGAAGATAAATTGTTACAACTCAGGTGATCTTCTGGCTTTCATGTAGCGCCATCATCAGGTCAAAATACCTCCCATCAGCCTCGGCCAATTAGCAAATGTTAGCATGCTAACAAGCTAAACATCATCGTGTTAACATTGTAACTGTGAGGGTGTGCCGACGGAAGGGAAGCCAACCTCAGCGCTGTCCGTCTCCTCTCTGCAGGAACAGTATGTTTTTATCCACGATGCCTTGGTGGAAGCCATCTTGTCCGGAGAGACCGATGTGGCGGCGGCTCGCCTGCACAGGTACGTGGAGGAGCTGCTGATCCCGGGGCCCGCTGGGGGGACGTGCCTGGACAAACAGTTCAAGGTGAGCAGCTCATCAAACAGTAAATGTCTGAAATGTCAGCCAGCTAGTGCTGTTTGAGTCCATATAATTAGCTTAATTGACACATTGGCTATGGTGCTTTTTTCTGGTTCTTTCCTCTGTTGCTGTGACTTCCCCTAAGCCGCAACTACCTAACGGCTGTCCATGCCAACAGGAAATAGTCCACACACCCCAAAATGTCATCCAGCGTCACCTGAAAACATCTGGCAAACACTGGGAATGAGACGTGAACCTCAGAATGCACACCTCACAACAACATATAAAGAAAATCAAGTCAAACTAGTTCAGATTGTTTCGGTGACAGACGGCGTTGTCAGAATCAGGGGTCGTACAGCTTTTTAAGGGTAGAATTCAAGCACTTTCAAGGTACCAAAGCCAAACATTTCCAGACTCTCAAAGTCTTTATCATCACATCTAAATTGCTACGTTCCAGGAGACAACAGACAAACATCACGACAGAAAAAATAATGAACATGCAAAAACAAATGCAGAACGCCATTTAAAACAAGTTAAATTGAGTGGAGGATCATTGCAGGTCACTGTGTAATACAAACATCTGCACAGAATGATTCTGATCCGTCAGACGCCAACAGATGTTTGGTGTTTTCCACAGCTGGTTTGTGACTCCGGAGGGAAGCCGCGCGACTACTCTGCAGCTCTGCAGGACTGCAACCGCAGCAAGAACCGAAGCTGCTCTGTGGTACCTGGTGAGTCCGACGCGCTGGACGCTGCTGCGCAACTCTGAAACATCTCATGGGAAATGAACTCTGAATGACACCGTCTGTCTCTCTTTGCAGTTGAGAGGTGGCGAGTGCGTCTGTCCGCGACGCCGGGCGAGACGTCAGACTACATCAATGCATCGTACATCACAGTGAGCGTAAAACTCATCCTGTTCAGGCTTAAATCCTCCCCAGGGTCGAACGAGGAGATGGGCTGCCAGTTTAATCAGACAGGTCCAGGACGTGTTTAGCTTATTTTGAAACAATCTTCTCGTCTCTGAGGATGACGGCCAGCAAAAGGGCTTCCTGAAAAGCCATGCTGGTCCCTCAACACACCCTAAGCAAGTCACGACCTCCACATGTGTGGCCGCAATTTTTGTTCTTTATTGGGTGTTTTTGGGCCAGAAGAACAATCGTAGCTCTTAGAACGCTGTTTTAGGGGATGTTTTTTAGCTCCTACTTCAGAGTAGTTACTCTCCCAGCACGAGAGGAACCTTAAGTGGCGTAAGTGTACGGTGATTGGCCGAACACGTGGACCAATGCAGCGCCGCCATCTTTAAAAGACCTGTGTGCCACGTAAACAACCGCTCGTAACGGTAGCCTTAAGAAATCTGAACAAAACGAGCAGAAATGGGCCGACAGCTCTCGCCGTATGTCGTGCAGAAGTGACGTTGCTATACCAACCGCCGGCTGGCTCACGTCACCTCAGAGTGGTCCGAGTTTGTTAAATCAGCCCAGGCACCGACCAGAACATCATTGACACTGAGTCGTGGTTCTGTTCCTGCAGGGTTACAGGCAGAGCAGCGAGTTCATCATTACCCAGAATCCTTTGCCCGGCACCATAAAGGACTTCTGGAGGATGATATGGGACCACAACGCCCAGGTCATTGTGTCGCTGCTGGGCATGGTGAGGAGATGTTTGTATGTGGTGTGGTTAATTCTCTTTGTGCTGTAGGTCAACCAAGGCCGTACACTTTGGACCTAACAGTTAAACATTTTGGGAAATGCACTTATTATTGCCTGTGTGCTTTTAAATACAGAGCTGGAGCCAGGGAGTGGTTAGCCTAGCTTAGCATAAAGCATGGGGAAACAGCTAGCCTGGCTCTGTCCAACAAAACCCACAGCTTAAGCTCAGTAATTAACACGTTGAACCTTGCAATCCAAACGCAAACAACAATGTAGAAACCAGACTTTGTGCGTTCTTTCGTGTAGCCATATTTTTGAACTTTGGACAGAGCAAGGTCCTAATGCTAAGCTAGGCTAACCACGTCCTGGCTCCATCGGTTGTCAAACAAACAAAAACCTTTGATAAGTTGATAAGATCCACTTTTAACACTTAAACCAACTGTTCAGCACATTTAAAATGATCAATACTTTGTATTTGGCTTCACTTGTTAACGAACTGCTCCGAATAGGCAACAGAGCAAAAGTATCTAATTTAGGCTACTCAAATAGTGTAACACTAGAGGTTTTTCCCCAAACTATTCCTTTGAAATTGACAATATCGCATCTGCGTGTGCTCATATTTCTGTCGTCTGCGGACGATTTATCTCCATCTGAGTGTGATGCAGCCGTCTGCTGACTTCCTGTGTTGTTAGACGCAGGAGGAGGAGGAGGAGGAGGAGGAGGAAGAGGAGGAGCTGTGTGCCGTTTGGCCCCGTAAAGCGCAGCCAATCAGCTATGAGATGTTCACTGTCACTCTGAGGAGTGAGAATTGCATGTGTCTGGCCAACGAGGACATGCTGGTGGTCCAGGACTACGTACTGGAAGCCACACAGGTCAGTGCAACCTGAACCTGGAGCACGACGGCTTCACTTTGACCACAAAATCCTTAAAAGCAAGTGATGGTGCTAAATTAACAGGGTCAGTTCATTGAAAAGAGCAAGTCTTGTCATCTTGTGGCGGTTTCTGATTCATTTGTGCTGTTCGCAGACATCAACATCTCTTTCCAGGACAGTGTCTCTGTATGAGAGACACAAACACATTAAATGTTTGTTTGTGATTAATTTAATGCCGCCTCATCATATCACGTCAGCATCCAGATCCGAATTACGACATTTTACAAAAAGCTCAGATACTTTGGTGCTATATGAAAAGTACCTGGCAAAGCAAACAACCAACCCTGAATGCATCACGTCAATCAAAGTCCATCGTTGGAGCTAATTAAATGCTAATATAATGGATAAATCACCTATTTTAAGCCCCCTACGGCCAACTCTGCTGTTATACAACCATCTTGAATCTTCCACATGATGTGAAGCCAGATTAGAGATTTATATTATTACGTATTGTACAGTAAGAACCTTTTGCCGTGAAAATAAATACTAAAGAGGCATCCATTAGTTTAAGGAGTCACAGGACAAAATGTTAATGTCCTGCTATGAATTGCTGTGACGGACGTCTGCTCTCTGTCCTCCTTGCCTCGACAGGACGACTACGTTCTGGAGGTGAAACTCTACCGCGCCCCTCGCTGGCCGAACCCGGACAGTCCCATCAGCAACACCTTCGAGCTCCTCAACCTGGTGAAAGATGAAAGTGCCGCCAAGGACGGCCCCACTGTGGTCCACGATGAGTAAGACCTTCACTGGCATTTACCGTTGCAACTATGTGGCCTTAAAATAACAGCTTCAAATTCACTGTGATGCTGCAGACTAGTAACAGTGGGAACGGCGCCGCTTTCGTTCCCACTCTGGAAACCCAAAACGCCTCTTCTTGCACTTTGTCACACGCCACCAACCACGGGGTCGTCAGCTAGCTAGAAGAAGCAGCTAGCTCAGCATTCCCTTAATTTAATTAATTTAATAAAAAAGTTTATTTTCTCGTGTGCATTGGTCTCAAAGTCTTAAATAGTTTTATTTTGTTGTTTTTTTATGGTCTACACATGTTCTGTCTTATCATCTTATCTGTGAAGCACTTTGAACTGCACGCCGAAACCTGTAGGGGGCGCCACAATTACTCGCGTAACGTTGCTTCTGCTCTGATATTTTTACAGTGAAAATGAGCACAGGTTCGATTCCTTTTTTTTGCTCGTTTAGTGTGGGTGGAGCCACGGCAGGAACGTTCTGCGCTCTATCGTCTCTGACTCGCCAGCTGGAGGCCGAAGGTTCGGTCGACGTCTTCCAAGCGGCCAAGCTGACGAACCTCATGAGACCGGGAATCTTCAGCGACATGGTAAAGCTGCTGTCCGTCTCACAATGCACTGATGATGATGATGATGATGATGATGATGATTCGCTCTTAAAAGCGCGATTGAGAGCACAACACCAACCACAGTATTAACACGGGATTCACTAAGTTCATATCTGGGAGCACTTTGTGTTTCTTGACCCGCCAGACTTTCGTTATTTCCAATGACAGACGGTTAAATTATTACCTGAATGGTCTGTTAAAAGCAGCCAGCAGTTCTCTTTGCTGATGTGCCCAGATCTCCGCTATTAACTTTGAGTACCATTTTATTATCAGTCTCGTGGCCCAAGTTGGAATTTTCAACTACATTGTTTGACTGACAGACACAGTGACAACATTATAACTAAACTGTGACTCCGCAGCCAGTTCAGTAGCTTCAAGGGAATCTCTGGTATTTTTAAACCTGAGGCCTGAATGACTGATACTTACCAAATGCTTTGAAATCAGTCCAGTAGACTGACAACATTATGGAAAAGATCCTTTTTGTTTAACCAGAAAGTCTCGCTCTGAAATACAACAGTCGGTTAAACTGTATGCACTCATTGTCCCATTAGCGAGCTAAGGAGCTTCTCTACGTGAGCTCGTTAGCTTATAATAAAGAGATTTGAAATAAAGTTACCTGTCGTTGATGTACAGGAGCAGTACCAGTTCCTGTACAAAGCCATGCTGAGTCTCATCGGGATGCAAGAAGACGAGAAAACCCTCCGGTCCTCAGACAACAACGGTACCATCGTGGTGGGAACTGCCAGCACTGCCGAGAGCCTTGAATCCCTGGTGTAAACCCCCCCCCCCCCCAAAAAAAACACACACACACACACACACACACACACAAAAAGGACTCTAAACTTTTACACATGAGCAACAACATTTTGTCCTTCCTCTTCCACCACCAACGGAACGTCTGGTGCCAGAGACTCAACGCTGCAACTACGGAACAGAGATCCTCGTCGTTCAGGACTCTGTGTTGCAGTTTGAGGCGACTTTCTTCTTCGCTGGATCTGGACGCCCCGCGGTTTTGTAACGTGTGCCTTTTTGTATTTTTCACCGTGTACTTCTAACCTTGATACAAGCTGTAGGCTAACCGTCCCATGTTTTAATGCTGTACTGCCCCGCGACGTTTCACTCCACTAACTTTTCCAAGACCTTTTGTATTTATTGGCACTGAGCCAAATGAGGGGGGGGGGGGGTGACCTGCATCTTTTTACATCAAATGAGATATTTTGTTAGCTTGTGTTTTATAGAGCTCCTGCACTGAACTCCTTTCTGTAAATACCATCGCAACAGCGGCAACATTGTGCTATTGAAGTCAAATATACAACAAGGGCCTGGAATAATAAAAAATAATAATAATCTAATGTAAATAATATAGTAATCAACTCGATGGACCAAATTTTTATTTATACTTTTAGATTTTTATATTTGACCATTTTTAGTGCATTCAGATGTTTGGTGGTTTAATTCTAATTGCTTAGTTGGAGAACATTAATGATTTTATATTCTGGATTTTGTAACAGACTAAATGTGATGCATGTGGGGTACTGACATGTTTGTGTTTTTTTAGCGGGACATGAAACACTGCCGGATTATTAGCTTGGGGATTAAATAAGTGAAACGCCAACGAAAGAGCCTGTTGGAGTGTTCTGTTACTGTGTGCACGACTGTGACTGTACGGCAGCGAACACGCAGCATTTTCACCAGTGAAACATTCAAAAGGCAGACGTCTTAAGGACAGTTGGACATCATGCGGTTTTCCCAGATTCCTCAGAGGTTCCCACGACACATCTAACCTGCGTACTGTTGAAATCATGTATCCAGGGAGATGAATCACGCATTTCCTGTAAACGCACTCATTAAAAGTGAGTCAAGGCCGGGTCACAATCAGTCAACACTATGCCTTACTGGACATTTTGATAGGTGTAATATATATATGTTGTAATTTTGAAAGGATCAAATACTTTTCCAGCTATAAAGTTTACATAGACATATATACATACATACACATACTTTCTATCAGAACCAACATTCACTGTTTCAGCAGTTTGCGCTACAGAAGCTCTTCTGGTGGATCGGACCACACGGTCCAGCCTTCGCTCCCCACGCTCGTCTTTGTGAACCTCCGTCATTGTCAAGAAACAAAGGGTTCATCCTCTGGGGAGCAGCACTTTTCATTTTAATTTGGCCGTTAGATTTTGATATTGTTTTTGTGTACAATAGTATGCTTTTGTACTGCAGGTGGCAGTGTATCGCTAGAAACATTTGGGTTCGATCCTGTGAAACAACCACAGCAATTTTCACAATCATTTAGCCAATAGTTGATGAAATTCCATAGTTTTTTTTCTGCCAGTGAAGTTTTGATTTCTGGGATAAAAAGTAACACAAGGCAATCAAACATGGGCTTGAGGAAGCAGGTTACATTTGCATTTTAGGCCTTCAGCTGATGTGTTTCAGGATGAACCTCCTCGGCTCCTCGACCAACCGGCTGCACAGATGACCAACAGGAAGGAGGCCGGAGGTCAGAGGTCACAACAGCAAGGCAAAGGATGGAGCACTGACCCCTGTGAGCGTGACAGCAGAGAGGTGTTAATGAAACACACAGAAGCAGAGAGAACAAAGACGTGGTCTGATAACTGAGTCCTGTCCGACCTGTGGATTATATATTTTCCCTTTATGGAGTCGTGCTTTAATCCCTGGGCCGAACTGGTTATTCCAATTGATTTCTCATGTGTTAATCCGGGCTAAGACTCTGCAAGAAACGCTCCTTTTTCAGGACAGAAAATAGGTCAAGTGTCCAGACGTCGTCTTGACCGGGCCGCCGTATCCACACGTTCATTTGCATTTTTGACTTTTCATAATTACATGCCCAATTATCCCCCGGCTTAGCGGCCTAGTTTGCATGGCTGCCTCCAAATCAAGTGGAGCTGAAGTCTGCTGCACGTTACAGAGTCCACGGTCTGTTCATCAAGATCTCTGACTATAGATTAAATACGAAAGTCAGACTTGACAGTGATGGAAGAAGTATTCAGTCAGCAAAGATAGAATACTACAGTACACGTGTACTCAATTACAAGTGAAAGTTCTGTATTTAAAAATGTAGTTAAACTTTGACTTTAAGTAGAAGTACACACACACACACACACACACAGCATCATTTTAAAGTAAAGGGAGGCTGCGGCTCAGCAGGTAGAGCTGCTGACTTTCAACCCAACGGCTTCTGGTTTGAATCCAGCTCTTCCTGGAAACATTTTACACTTACTCAACTTATCACTCACATTCATACTAATTATACCATTTCAAACTTTTCCAACTCATCTACTCATTCAAACCAACACATTCTTCTCACATTATGACTTTTGTTCAACTTTTAAAACACGTTCATCCTTTACATCCTTCACGCTGCTCCAACTTCTCAACACATTCATATTCCTACAAAACTACAACTACATGTCAAATATTCCACATCGTTCATACTTTCAGGATTATTCAACATGTCAAGCCAGCTGTTCGGTTCAGGCTGTCGCCTTTCAACAAATATTAAAACATCCACAGCTGCCTGAACTGCAGAAATGTCAAATTAATTGCCAGAACTGTTTCACCTAAACAAGGTAAGAGCTGAAACACAGATAAGTATAAAGTATCAATACAGCTAAACTGTGATTTTTTTAATTAATTCTCATTCATTGTTGTTGAAAGCACAATATTTAAAGTATAAATTGTGGAAAAAAGAATAAGCATCAAAATATTGATGTTGGTTTTTTTTGATGTTTGACCTTGTTTTTAGTTTGTTGTGTTTTTGATGTTGGACCTTGTTTTTAGTTTGTTGTGTTTTTGATGTTGGACCTTGTTGTTTTTAGTTTGTTGTGTTTTTGATGTTTGACCTTGTTGTTTTTAGTTTGTTGTGTTTTTAGTTTGTTGTGTTTTTGATGTTTGACCTTGTATTTGAACACCCGTCTTCACATTTTAGTGAAGGACCTCTGAACCTCTGAACCACAGTTTCTTTGATTCCAACCTGTGACTGAGTCACGAACCTGCACCCACCTTGTTGCTTCCGTCGGGATTCGAACCCCGGTCGCCGGGTCTCCAACTGCAGACTTTACCTCTCGACCATCTTCGGCGCTGATGGACACCAAGAGAAGTGAAGATCAGAGAGTTCAGCTCCGTCACCTGCAGAGAACAACAGTAGCTTCTGCTCCTTCTGGCCTGCAGGTTTATTCAACATGTCAACAAATATTAAATATTCTACACCATCCCTACATTATTCAAATTATTCTGTCTGTCTCTTTCTGCAGAAATGTAACATCGTTGTGCTATTTAAGGACAATTATGTTTCTATTTAGTTCTATTTTCTTATTCTTTTTTCCACAATTTACAATTAAGATATTCTGCATTTCAGCTCTTAGCTTGTTTGAAAAATATGAATTGCATTGAGATGCACTAATAACCTTTAGTGTCAATTCAAAGAACGCAAAGTTTATTACATTTGCAAATGAATAATCCGTCTATAAATAGTGAACAAAGAAGGAGGAATGTAGCAGAATTATTTTTATTCATGCAACCACATGTTCGTGAGCCAAAAATATTCCATTAAAACAAGCTTTTACAAGTGAAGGTGTTTTACAATCGTGAATCGCACGAACGTCAAACAACAACAGGAACGTCGGAGGGTAAATCAGACCAGAGTTTTCTGTGACAAACACTGCATTAGTGTTAACGCGTTGATCCATATTGCTCACAAAATTTGGAACATCACTTAAATTCGTAAAACCGTCGATTACTTGATGTGAACACAAGCCTTTGTGTCATTCGGGTCCAAACCTGCAAATCTACCAAAATAACACACTGCTGTGAAAAACCCACATGTACATATGGGTATATTATTTTAAAACATATATCTCAGTTACACGTGAAATACTTTCACTCACTCTGGTTCTTCATTTCTTTACCCATTAGAGCGTGCAGCAAACCGGTTACTGGGAAACCACAAAACAAAATTAATATTTGCAGACAGCAGATACTCATCAGTCTGGGAAACTTTCAATATTTCCACAAACACAGAATTCACTCTCAAACCAAGACTTCTACCCCCGACCTCGACACAAACCAGGAGCCACGTTTCAGTTACCGACTCGTTATCACGAGTTAATAAATAATACTCCAACGGTGACACATTTGTAGTGCTCATGTTTATATTTTAGATACAAGCCCGAGATAAGTCTCTCTCAAGATGGGTGCAATGATTCAAGGAGAACTTTAACTCCAGGTGGCCTCTAACGTGGGACAGGATGAACTAGCGTTGGCGCCGCAGACCGACGGGACGTGAGCCTGTCAGTGGCTAAAACAAGCGCTTCTAGTGGACGGATTTCGGCGGGCGCGGTGTCTCACAAGGAGTATGTTGCAGCCGGCTAAGGAGATCTGCTGGGCCGAGTCAAATACTGTTTGTGCCTATAAGTTATTTAGACCCCAAGATATGTTAAAAACAGGGCCCAGGTTTAAAAATACAGGAATTACCCTTTAGTCTCAATCCTGAATGCCAGACGTCCTGATTCAGAGTTGAAGGTAAATTTAATTGACAGATTGCGACAACTTTCAACCAGCTGTCGGCCACTTGCACAGCTACTGAGGCAGCCGCTGGTTAGCATCAACTGTCGCCATCAGCCGAAAACAGAGCGAGGCAACGAGCTTCACGTTGCCTTTCGCTTTTAAATTGGTGACGACACTTGTCATCAGTGGGAAATGGTTTTTACGTTGGATCTCAGAATTTACCATCAAGTTATACATTCTCAAATCCCAGCCACACCTGGATTCTACAGCAGCGTTGCCCGATTAATGACTCGATGTTTGTGATTTTAATGCTTTAGATTTCTAATGACCAACATAGTGTTAGATCAGTCGACCTTTTGCACATCTTCACAGAAGAACTGCTCTCTGAAACGGTCGATGCCAGTGAAGCAATTTCATTTGGGCTCCGACAAGCAAGTTCAGCTAAACTCAGGATGCTAATATTAAACTGCTAAACCGCATCACCGGCTGCCTTTTCAGAGTTTTGAAACTATTTTCCAAATACTCATACAGTGTCAACAAAATATAAAACGGCTTTTGGGGATTAAAACATTGTATCTTTTTGATAATACGCCCTCCTTACAATCGTTCACAGCTTTCACATATTAATTTGAAAGAAAAATGATAATGATAAATGATGAATAAAAGAAAAGAAATGATAAAAGAATAATTTTTATATTATCGGCCTCTGGCAGATGAGTGCGGAAGATCGAGTCGGGATAAAGTTGGTGAAAAGGCAGTTGGCAGCATTGGTTGGGATTAGCTGCTGGCTCTACTCCTGCAGGGAGCTCTTGGACATGAAGTGAAGTCCTTCCTCCTTCAGCCGGGCCAGTGTCGGCCCGTAGATCTCCTTCGTCATCGGAACCACCAGTCCCTTTGCACTGATTTCACCTGCAGAGAGAAATGCACAGATTTAGGTTCCCTGACGGGACGAGCTAACAGTAGCTTCACAAGGTGCCAGAACAAACCACTTTGATAATCTTTAAACAATTTACAAAAAATTATGTGAAACCATTAATTCCATGTGCAATAAATGCCCTTTAATCAAATGCATCACCGAGCGTCTCTCAGTTCGCTCAGTTTCCTTTCATCACACTGAACTTCATTATATTTTGTATTGTGTGTTAGGGACTCACACTGTCACTGTTTCTTTGTCTCATCGTTTCATTGCGTTTTATTGTTTTTCTTTAAATTAAATTTCAGAGGCAGAAACAACCTTCCCGACTGATCATCACTGACCATCAAGGACCATGCGAGCAGCAATGGCTGCTGGGTATCCAACGGTCTTGGCCATGGCAGAGAAGCCGCTGGGGTCGCCGTACACCACCAGGCTTATGTGTCTGGTCTCCAGCTCGCCAGTTGGGTGGCGAAGCCCCACGTCGTTCCTCATGATGACCATGTCTCGTTCTCGTTCATCTGACCAGGGGAGAGAGTCCATTAGTAGTTTATATACTATACATTAGTATTACATTTAGTACTCCATGAGCTTGTGTCTCACCGAAGGAGAGTTTGGCTTCCAGATGTTGTGCCAGAGCAGCCAGCACGCTGTCGGCGTGAGGCACCGATTCGTCGCTCAGCATCCCAAACCTGAACACACAGAGAGACAAAAAACAAAGACGGTTCCTCACAATAGAATAACCTTCACAACGCCGCTTTAAAAGAAAATAACTCCGCGGCACTGCGATGGCGGCGGCCCACACATCCTTGGCTAAATCTAAAGAGATGAGCAGTTGCTTTTTGCGGCTGCTTCGCTGGTGAATTGAATAAATGAACAAGTCATTCAATTTGAGCTGCGAGCGCTTTGGCTTCTTACTCTTTTAACGGCACAAATGGAATGTTTCCAACAGTTCACTTTTACCGTCGGAGGAATTTACGTTTCAATGCGAGCGTGGCCCTCCTCCCTTCACCGCCAGCGGCGGCGGAACAATGACAGCACGAAGCCTTGGTCTGAAGAGACCCTTGGAAAAGTTGATTTAAATTTAAGAGTGTGCACGCTACACCACTTCAGGCGCCCTCATAAGGAATGGAAGTGAAAAGTGTGCAGGAGAGGAGCAGCCTTGGCCTTGTTCTCAGCCCGCCATCCACTAACGTTGAAGAGGAGCAGACGTCAGCATCATCTGCTCAGAGCCGAGCACCACAGACAAATGGTCATCCAGAGAACTTGTTGAAAGGGGCATTATGGAGGACGTGGACCATTTCCCATCACCAAATGCCCAACTGCTGAGATTTAGGACTTTCAACAAACACACTTTCAAGGCTGAAGAGGGACAAACAACAGAATCAGCTAGCCTCAGCCACAACTAAATTTACTTGCTGATTTTTCCCAAGCAGTTACGTTTAATTGAAAACCATTCTGATAGACCGACATCTTCCGTCTGCTTTCCACGTAACTAAACCCCTTCTAAAGCTAACTAGCTTAGCACAGTATCAGTAACTGTCATCTCTTTTTTTAAAGCGACCTTTAAAATCACATTTAAATGTACTAAACTGCAGTTTCATATATTTCATTATGAATGTTAATAGTACATGGACAGACCATCTCAGGGTGTCCATCCTGAAGTCGTCCTTCCCGATGCGTTCGTATACGGCTTCTTCAAAGTCATCGTGGGAGACCAAAGAGGACAATCCCATCTGTGTGCAGAGCAGCTCTTTCTGCAGAGAGAACAGATCCCACGTCCTCTCGTTAGGACGTCCATACTTCTAAGACCATCACATCCAAACACTTTCAGTCACATGTTGTTTCCTCATAAACTGACAATGTCCCCGAACGTTCTTCTTCGGCTCCTTTACTGCCTCCTAGTCCCTCTTTTTTCTAGCTCCTAGACTGGCGATTAGACAGCTTTAGAAATGGCTACATTATCCCGACTCTGGGGCTGTTATTTATGTATTTCTCTTTGCGTCTCATTTCCAGAAAAAATAAAAATTTGTTGTGTGTGTTCAGAAAGACGAGTGGTGGAAATTAAAATCGCTTATCGTGCTTTGATTCCTGAGGAACGTATCTTGAACATGCAGCTCTGTGCTGCTCTTTCATCTCAAAAGGATAAAAGACCACAAACATTATCTGCTGTAAAGGCTCCTCAGAGGCAGGCGGCCCGGCTCGCTGCAGCCTTGATGTTGACAAGCAGCAGCTATTCACTGTAATAGACTCTTCAAAGCCACTTCCACAGCAAGATGCTTCAAGTGGGAGAGCTGCCAAACAGCTCGTTTTATAAAACTGAATGACAGACTGGAGAAAGAGGCAGGAGGCGCTGCTCTGAGGCCGCCTTTCAGCCATCTGTTTGGGTGCTTTCATCGCTCCCCATTTCAACCTGAATAGACCCTCAGCCGAGGTTCTTACCCAGGAAACAGGAGATGAAGTGTGGTGCAGGACGGGACAGGGCTCGCTGTTGATCAGGCCCAGTTTGACGAACCCACTCATGGCCTTCGTGAAGCCCTTTGGGACGGAGCAAAGGGCAAAGCTGAGTCACAATGAACACATTTGCAAGGGAGCTACCAGGAGATATCAGGTTCAGGCAGGAAGACAGCTGTGTTTTACTGTGCACTTGTGTCCGACTTTTACACAAACCGTTCAGAGACGGAAAATCTCTTATTTAGACTTTTGTAGCTGGTTTGACTTGGACGCGAATGAACACTGGTGATGTTTTTCTTTCCCCGCCTCTCTGCTGTCAGAGTGATGCGTTCCCTGGCTTACATCATGCCTGAAACCACTACATTTTCATGTTTGAGACAATAGAGATGGAATATGATAGAAAATATAATTGTTTGATAACCCCCCCCATCTATTATATTTCTTGCTGCTGCTTGAACCATGATGTGCCTCTTTTATGGCACTTCCTCTTCCCTTTTCTGCTGAAAGTAGAAAAGGCCATCCATTCATAGTACAACACACACTAAGTGCACCACGTCAATTTGAAGCACACACACACACACACACACACACACACACACACACACACACAGAAGAAACAGTCGGGGTACGGTGGTCCAGATGTGCATTAATGCAGCTTATAGTGAAACTGCTGCAAATTCTCTTCTTTATGTCTTTGTTTCTACACCAGTAAAGATGTGTCTTCTTTTTAAAGCGGGCTAAAAACACACGCGCTTTTAGTTAGGTTTAAAGTGTGTGGTTAACGGGTAAAACTCTTATTTTAGGTGTGTGTGTGTGTGTGTTGTACCTTGAAGCGCAGCGTTCCTCTGACCAGTGTGTGCGCGGTCTCGATGCCGTAAGGCTCGGCGTATTTGGTGCTGTCGCGGTTCGGAAATCCCTCCAGGCTGAAACCAGGAAGGAAATCCATCGGCACGCTGGAGTCCATCAGAGAGCCGCCAGCTGGGATGCTCACCACCTGGACACACGCGCACACACAGTTTATCGTATTGACTTAAAGCACTGAAAGTACAAGTGCAAATGTACAGGCCTCCGTACCTGGTTGTCTCTGAGGAAGATGGCGGGGCTGATGGTGTTGAGCAGGACGCCGTACGGACTCCAGCTGAACTTGTAGCGAAGAGGATTGTCTGAACACTCGGGAGCAGGAAGACCTCCGCAGAACGAGCTGTAGGACTCCACCTGAACCACACCGGTATTAAGATTATCAATTCATCTTCTGTCAGTCAACCTACTGCTTCATCAGCATCAGCTGTTTCAGGACTACTATTTTTTTTACTTCACTACGGTCTTTAGGCTGCGATGAGCTTTTCTGATTCAGGAGGGAACTCCAGTCCAAAAAAAAAGTAAACAAACAAAACCCCAAAAGACCCACCACATGAGCTCATGTCTGGCTGTGTGACGTCGACTGTTTCTGGACTGAAGCCTGTGTGAAATTCAGCGATGTGAAACAGGTGGACTGTCAGTCTGTTGAATGGATCAATGCGACTGCCAGGAAGCTGTGTTGAGTGTAAACAGTCCTCATCTCACACACACACACACACACACACACACGAGGAGTGTGTGCTGACTCACAGTGCAGCCGTCGGCTTTGGCCTGGTCGATACACTCCATGGCCAGCATGTGGTCGATACCCGGGTCCAGTCCCATCTCATTCACTATGGTGATGCCCGCCTCCTCCGCACTGACACGCACAAAAACACACGTTCAGTTTCAGTGTCTCTTGATTTGACGCATTAAACACACCAACAACCTCACAGACTAAACCATTTTACCAGATTTAAAATGTCGTTTTATTTCAGCCTGACCTGCTCTGCAGCTCCTTCATGGCAGGACTCAGGTAGCTGGCAGTCACCATGTTCACCTTCCTGTTGATGCAGTGTTTGGCGATGAGTGGGTGGAAGGAGTACGGCAGCATGCTGAGGAGCAGAGGGAGGAGGTGAGGTGGCTGGTGAGTTTATCAGAGAGAGCTGAGTCTGACGGGCTGAGCCTGAGACGCCCACACAGCTGCAGACTTTCAACATTATTTCAATTAGGGAATGATAAAAAAAAACAAACATCACAAACAGAGAGAACTTAAGTCCCTGGATCAGGGCTAAAACTGACGGTCATGGCTTGTTCTTCCTCCTTAGCTGAAGACCAGATAGACTATTTTTAT
>JAVQJF010022295.1:0-21808 GCA_036023855.1 Gadopsis marmoratus | reverse complement strand
CACACACACACACACACACACACACACACACACACACACACACACACACACACGTCTTAAGGTATAACAGCATGGAAAAGTGAACAAAAAGGAAGTAGAAAAGGATTTAACTTTTCTCTTTGACCTGAGATTTAGTTGGGACTCAGCAGTGATGCCTGACCTCCGAGTATGAGTCCATACCCTAGAGGACAAAGGTCGAGGCGTCCCGAGAGAACACGAGAACGTCGACGGTCACTGGTACCATCACTGTCCTCTAGTCAGATGGGAGGGGAAGTTACCGGTGTTTCAAAACAAAAGGCAAACCGTCGTACCTTTACGCGAACACAGAAACGAAACCAGCTCAGATACACTTTACACAATAACAAGCATTAAAAAAATGGACTGTAGTGGAAACGTTTGTAGGCCCAACCCGAAGGAGTTTTTTCTCTCTCTCTCTCATATATATATATAAATTTTTTTTTTTTTTACAACCACAAGAGAAATAAGGAATAGCAGCTTCTTTCTGTACATGAAGAATGTCTCTAACCGTATAAATGTTAGAAAAATGACAAACTGGTGCTCTGAAAATGCTCTGCCCACGCAAAGATGTTATAAATGTCGGAGACTAGTGACCAGTCCAAAAAAAAAAATACCAGTTTGAATACAAGGAACTTACTCTGAACTCAAATCAAACCCCCCGATTGAGAGACGTTATAGACATAGAGGTCATATTTGTTTTCCTCTTTATGCTCTTCCTCCTCAAGGATTTATTTTATTTATTTATTTTTTGCATCTTTATTAACTGTATTTGGCGTTTAAACCGTAACGGAACAGCACTTTGTGAGAGGATGTGGCTCAATTTCAGATAAACTGATGTGACCAAGGTCCACGACGTCAATTTAATGGAGTACAGCGGTTGTAGATATCAAACAGCAATAGAGGAGTAGTGCAGGACTGTAGAGGGAAGTTGATATCCCTTTGGTCACAGATTTTACGAATGGCGTGGTAGCAGATCAGAGTGCTATTTTTGCTTCCATTTCCAGTCTTGGAGAATTACAGGGCAAGACTGCAGAAGAGAGAATTTGACATAAAGTACAATTTTGGCAACTAATTTGGCAGATTTGGACCCGTCTCCCTCTGGTTGTTTCAGTGGATTGGCTGTCGACCCGGCATTACTCCCGACAACCAGCCTGCAGAGCAACAAGACTACTGAATGACCGCCAGAGACCCTGACCTCTTTTAAGTGCTTTTTCAATTAGATATGCTTGACAGTTTCACCATAATGCCCGCCTGAAAGCGGCGGTCATTTATAAAGGCCCACACATTTTGTTTTCCCATTTGGAAATACATATAAAAAAGTAACAAATGACAATTTATAAAATAAGTTCAGCCGTAAAGAGAGAGAGAACTCCCCCAGATTATTTTTATCTTTTACCGTTTTTTTGGTCTTCCCACTGAGCAGCAACGGCAGTGTCACGTCTGACAGCCAGCTGGTAGAACCCAAAACTAGAATAATATGAAAAAAGGTGTGTGGAGGAGGTACAGCAGAACATGGACTTAGTGACGGTTTCCTCCACCTTCTTATGAGTCTCCGAGTAGCCACACCCAGCTGGCGGACACGGTCTTGCTGTATGCGATTTAAAAAAAAAACAAAAAACAACAGAATAAAAAAAAAAAAAAAAAAAAGCCATCCCACCGAGACATCAGGTTGGCAGGGTTTGCAGCCTGGTGGGTGCCTCTGTCCAATCAGCAGGCAGAGGACTGCGGGAGAGGCATGGCACGTTCGTTTTTGCGTCCTCCGTTCATGTGCGCGTACGGCGGCAGTTCGTCCAGAGACGGCCGCACTGCGACGCCTGAACCTGTCCCGAGCCCTGACCCTGCCGCAAGGCCCGCCCCGGACAGCCCATTGGCTGCCTGCTGGCCGGAGGGCTGCTTGTCCATGGCAGCGGGCGACGTACAGGGAGAGGAGGGGGGGCTGGGGGCTAGTGAGGGGGCGGGTGGAGCCTCTGAGCTCGGGGAGGGTGGGGTCTGTTGGGGGACTGGGGTTTGCTGTGGCTGTGTGGAAGAAGGGGGGTCCAGAGGAACGTCATCCATCTTGTCCAGGTGGAGCGGCGGGGCATCGACCGGCTTGTTATCGGTGCTGTAGAAGAAACTAGCCTCTCTGAAAGACGGGTCCAGCTCATCCTTTATGCTGCTGATGATCTCCACAAAGGCTGGACGCATCTTAGGGTTGTACTGCCAACACATTCGCATCAGCTCGAACCTACACACACACACACACACACAGGTTAGGTCCGCCTGCATCAACATGTCCTCCTGTAGTAATGACTCTACGCTGAGCAACTGTGCCTTCCTACCGACAAGCCAATATTGACTTTTGCCAGATGTTTGCTTTCTGTTGCTAAAACTGCTGTATGTGACCCCAGCCCCCTGCCTCTTGTTAATGAAGCACAGAGCGGATTGATGCCGCTTCCACCGGGCGTCCCGCAGTGAGCTCTACATCAGGTCTGGATCTGACACACCAAGATGGCAACAACCTTTGTTACATCAAATACCGCCAACGCCTTTTCTGACTCTGACTTAATTTATTTCAAATTAAAGAAACTGCAACAATTCTTGTCTTCTTATTATGCAGCGGCCAAGCTTACACTATGCAATCTAAACCAAATGCTGTCTTCATCTGTGATAAAAAGCTTTACTTTCAATGCCCTTGTGTAATAATGTGTACTGATTAGCTAAAAAGTTCTTGCTTGTGCTAAAAGACTTCTGTTAAAAATGTATTTTTATTGTTGGAGCACAGCAACAGCAAGCAAGATTAAAGAGGTATTAGAAGAGCTAATAATAATGTTGCTAATGTTGGGAATTTTGGGAAATACCCTCATTTGCTTTCTTGGGGAGAGCTGGATGAGAAGACTGAAACCAGCATGTTTCTACGTTTAATGTGTAGGCAGCAGTTGGTCAGCTTAGCTTAGCACAAAAATTGGAAATGGGAAAACGGCTAGCCTGTCCAAATGAGAGTGGTATCACTCTTCTCATCTACCAACACCCAGCAAGAAAGCGAATGACGATATTTCCCAACATGTCTTAACTATTCCTTTGAGGCTGAATAAATTGCTTACAATAGATACGGCGTATGAGTTGAGGTGACAGACCTGTCAAAATCTAACGCAAACTTACCAATTACACCATACGACACTTCCAAATATTGTTCAATAGCTTACTGCAATTATTCTGAAAGTGTTTTTATGTCTGTGTTTATGGACAACATGTTATTATTTAAAAAATGATTGCCGTTAGAGAACCCTGTGCCTTCGCATTTGTTCGCCTTATGACTTCACCATCTGATGCTTCCACACTGTCTTTTGTTTTGTCCGCCACGCTCACAACCCTTTTGATGTGGATTTTTACTTGGACTGTTTCATATTACAAACAAAACATCACTGTGGAGAACAGAGGGACAAACAGACGGGCAGCGAACGCAATCAGCACTGTGGTAATGACATCCCAGTGACCGCAGGCTGAAGGGCAGCGGTGCCGCTTTACGCTTTGTGTGAAGACACAGTAGTCACTCGTGATTTAACTAGACACAGGCTTAGATGGAAATGTGAGAAATTTCCAGACTACATGCGTCTTGGTGTCTTACAGCATGTCAGGACAGCTCTGCGGTTTCTCCAGCAGCCCGCCCTCCATGACAAAGCGGAGCACCTGCTCATTGGACAGACCTTGGTAGGGCTGCTCTGCCAGAGTGGAAATCTCCCACAATACAACCCCGAATGACCTACATGGAGGGAGAGAGACAGGGGGTTGAATAAGTTTGTCTTCCATATTCCAAATATATGTTTTGGAATCAGTGAACACAGAAAAATGCGGCCACCATGTGTGTGTGTATTTGCATTTGTGCGCATCTGCTTACCAGACATCAGAGTTGGTGGTGAAGACGCCGTCCTTCAGAGACTCGGGTGACATCCAGCGGACAGGGAGCAAACCCTTACCACCTTTGCGGTAGTAATCCGTCTCATAGATGTCTCTGGTCATGCCAAAATCTACAGACGGACAAACATAAGCACACACGGGGAGAAAGTGAAGCATTGTAACATCGACTAAAAACCTCCACAGCATTTGAGAAAGACAGTTCTATCCATCTTAAAAAGCTGAATCAAATGTAGGGGTAAATTACTTTGTTGTTGTACTTCCACAGGAGGGCACTCCTTACTGACATTATACAGAAGGCCTAGAGTATTACTATAGTTCCCATAATCCCTTAGAGATTACTCTTTACCAGTGTTACAGACCTTTAAAAATGACAGTGGTACAGCAGCTGTCTAGATGATGGTCACTCAAGAAGGCTACACATTCAAAATGGGTTAGAACCTATTCTAGGATACGAAATAAATCTGGTAACAACACGCTTACTTGCATTGCATTCACACTGAAGCAGTCAGCTCTGGATCTGGGGCTAAAAAACATGTTGACAGAGCTACACCGCTGCCCCATAGAGGGTTCCCGTTCCTGGGATTACGGTTCCCCCAATGATTTGGTCGTCCCCAACTTGATCATTAGACAATTCCACTTGATGCTCATTCCCACCTCTACTGCGTAGCTGACAGTGACACCTCCGTACAGCCGTTTACCTCCTATCTTAACGGTGAAGTCCTCGGCCACCATGCAGTTCCTGGCTGCCAGATCTCTGTGGACGAACTTGTTGGCGTTGAGGTAAGCCATGCCGTCTGCGATCTGCCCAGCCATCTGAAGCATCTTCTTCAGAGGAGGGAGAGACAGACTCGACCACTGCTGCTGGAGACGAACAGACAAATAGATGGAAGAGAGTAAGTTCTCAGAGTCCTGTAGCCGAACCACAGTTTAGCTCAGGTTCAGGTTCGTCAGTTCCCTTAGAATACTGTATGTTAGAAAGTGCTTCTCTTGACCACACAATAGAGCGTTCGATAACAGGGTACATGCAGGAATCCTGAAGCTAAATTCCAGACCTTTTAAGACCGTTTCAACATATTTTAAGAGACTGCAACGCCACAAGATGTAACTGGTTATCAGCAACACACCTTACATTTACAGTACTATACAAGTGCATTAATTTTGAGATTGCAAAACAGTCTTAGTTTGACCTAATTCAAATTCTGGGGGGTGGAACAAAACACAAGGGATTAAAGTAGTAACTAACCCAAAGGCAAGGTTTATTAAGAGTAATAATAGTCACATACTCACACTGTCTCTCTGCATTAACAAAACAGTTTCATTACCAAACATTTGTATTTGGCTTAAGTAATACAACATCGGCCACAAATGATACTAAATAATAGGTCTGTCTGAATCTATGTTCCAAAAAATAATGCCGATTAAATACCGATTAAGATGTTTTAATACTTTAAAGGTCTACATTTTTGCTAAACTGATTTAATACCGTTTAATACTTTCGAAATCCCTGTGGATACCATGTATAAAGAGATTAAGTTATCTTGAATAACGGTGTTTTGTTTACCTTTATTTAACCAGAAACATAAGACTCATTAAGAAAAAAAATCTCTTCTTTTTTCTTTTTTTTTAGAGTGCCTTTGAAAGTAAAAAGTGTTAAGTCAGACAGTACCTCTTTAGGTCGAAGGGAGCGCAGGTAACTCTTCAGGTCTCCTCGGGTCATCAGTTCCATGATGACCAGGGTGGGCTGGCCCTGAGAAACCACTCCCAGGAGACGAACCTGCACCAACCACCGCACGCCACATCACCATGACACAACAATTGACCCTGGTCGTCTCTGTTATGTGAAGCATGTGTACAAAGTGCAACCCACCGCCGCCGTGTGATCTTAGTGTGTGCGTGTACATACCACGTGGTGACAGTTGAACTCCTTCATGACAGAGGCTTCATTGAGAAACTCTATTCTCTCCCTCATGCTAGCCGACTCGTTGACAGTCTTAATGGCGACGCGGGTCTCCGGTTCGTCTTTGACCACGCCCTTCGCCAAGCCTTCGTACACCATGCCAAAAGACCCCTGGCCCAGCTCACGACTCAGGGCGATCTTCTCCCGTGCCACCTCCCACTCATCTGGTACATACACTGCAAGAAAAACATAGCGGTTACTAAAGGACCGTACATAGATGTTTTCACTTACTCTGACAGCACCAAGAAACCCGGGTGCTACATTCCTCCCGTACACACTCCTGCACTCACTTTCTGCAGCGCTGAAGTACTCTGGGTTGACTGAGGCATACAGAACTCCATTTCCAAGACGGTCGCTGTTCCTGACCAAAACACAAACAAAAGTGTTTACAGACACACGCACACACACACACCACATGCATCCTTTTCCATCTGCACGGTGTATAATCATGCATATCACAGTTTTAACTTCCAAACAATATTGGCAAAATCCACAACTGAAGCCTTTCAGTTTGAAAGTCTCCTGAAGATAGAAATACAAACTTACTTTATTCCTTTTAGAACTATTTCAGCATGGCAGGAGTTGTTAATGTCTGGCATAAATTCATTTATTTATATCACTACATTGTCCTCCAGTGTTGGCACAAACGCCACTATCAAAATATTACAAACATGGTTCGTATTCTGATTCCAGGTTCCTACAGCTTAAGGCAAGTTACATTTAAAACCTGTTTAGACTTATTTAATGCCACTCAAAATTAAATTTAAGACCAACTTTACTATAACCAAAATTGAAGAAAGAAACGACATCAATTACTCAGGGACAATTTTGCCCAAATGTTTATTTTAACAAAGTATGGTCTTTTGGTTCTGTGAAAAAATACAGATGATATACAATACACTTTCTAGAGCGGACATGATCTTTGCGCCAATAGCAGACCGAGTTGTGTCGTTTTCGTAGTCAGGTTGAGGCTTTTGTCGAACAGTAAAACAAACGTTGTAGCTGGGTTGAGATCTACGGGGTTAATCCCAACTTGCTAATGTAGGCTGTCTTACCTGAACTGCATGCAAAGGTTTGGGCAATTTCAGAGTCCGCGAACATTTCGCCAAATAAGTCTCCTACGCCCTCGTTTGATTTACAGGATTGGTGTTTTGCCACTGTGTTCAGTGGCACGCTCATTTTATACTTCTGCTATATGCATTTCTGCATCCTATGTTGCTTTGTTTCCATACTGTATGGAAACAACTGTTGTGCTCTACACACATAAAAACAGCACACAGAAACACACACCTTTTCCTGTTGAGGACCACCAGCATCGAGGCTAAAAAGCAGATGAAGAGGAGGACGGCGATAGGAACAAAGATCATAGCGTAGAGGACGTTCTCATATCCTGCTGGGTCAAACACTTTGATTACTTAAATTAATACGGTTAACATCATGTCTGTGCTGTTAGAATATGTGTGTACAGATACAAAGGATTGATGCATGACGGCGTGTGTCTTACGTTCAGCCACGTAGAGATCCAGAGGGTGCGTCCAGGAGCCGTTGCCAGCCAGTGACGTGGCTCTCACTCTGACCGAGTAGTTTCCTGGACTGAGGTTGGACAGCCGAACACCACGGTGGGCCCGATACATCTGACCAGAGACACATTCGTGCTTCTCGGTCTGACACACACACACAAAAACAAACAAAAACGTATTAGAGATTTATAAATATCCACGTGGCAAAGGAGGCAGAAGGCCGGACAACGGCAGAGAGAAATGTTCAGATCGTGAGCTACAATGAAGAAACTGATATTCTCCTTCCCAATATCCGCTCGCCAGCATGGCTGGCATGATCACTGGAATGTTTGTACATAAATGCACTTCAGTTACCACCAACTCTCTGAAGATTACCATAATTTTCACTCTAACTGCTTGTGGCTATTCACGCTTGTGTTTTGGTTTTGTTTTTCCTTTTTACAATGAGGCTCATTTGCATAGAAAGGGGATAATTTCATTAAGTTTAGTTAGGGGTGAATGTCACCCTTCGTGGGTGCTTTAAGAGTGACACAGTTTCTACAGACCTGCTGCTCACCCTCCGTTCGGGGGCTAACAAATAACAGGGGTCACCAAGTCTGATCACTGGGTCACTCGATTGGTCAATATGTACTTGAAAGTAAAAATGCAGATACGGATTTGCCTCCAACTAAATGACTGGTCGGAGGTGTCAACCAGCATTTTGCTCAGCTGTGGACAGCGCTAATAAAATACATCCTGAATAAACTTTTCATTTCATTTTCTGGCTTCCTTGGCAGGCAGCTGCCCATGTTGTCTTACCTCAGTAGCCAGTTTAAACTTGATCTCATACATGAGGATGAGTCCGTTGGGGTGAGGCGGCTCTGGCCAGCGCAGAAACACCCAGTCCTCCTGGCCCTCCCAGGTCACTGGGCCGGGGACGTCGTCTGCCTTTTCTGGAGAATATGTCACCATGGTGACCGCAGAGGTCAGACATACATACCAGGGGACTACTGTAATTACACTAAAGTGCTGGTCAAATGAATTAATCAGCATGTCCTCTAACCTGCAGGCTTGGTTCTGGAGAAGACGAACTCTGCGGCGCTGCAGCGTTGGACCTGTCGATTGCAGGCGTGAATGTCGATGCGGTAAACTGTGAACGGCTGCAGGCCAGAGATCTGCAGCTCGCGCTCCGTCACCGACTGCTCCACAAACTCAAACTCTCTGTCCCCCGACTCCGCATCCGCAGCACTGCCGTTGCCGGTGGCTTGAAGAGGAGGAACAGTGCTGCTGTTGGCGTGCGGCCAGCTGCGGTGGGGGTAAGTGGCATTGGCTATGTTAAAGAGATCTCTCCGGCGCCGATCCGGTGGCCTGGAGGTGAGAGGAAGAGAATGGTAGAGTGGAAATACAAGAGCGGTGGGAGGGAGGGAGAGGGAGGGAAAAGACCAAAAGCAGTTTTTAGATGTATGGAATATTCTACAATACAATCAAAGTACCTCCAGATGCTAGGAGTGTTAACCGCCCCCAAATGCTAGGAGGAACATCTGAAAGGAACTGGCAACAGTAAAATTTAACATTAACAAAAAGGCAAAGAGTTTTGTGTACAGACGATGATGAAGCACAAGATATCACTGTCACAAGGAAGTGTTGTTTCAGCCTTTTGGGTTCCATGATGCACCCAGAGCTAATTAGAAATCCTCTTTCATTCTATGAGAGATATGATTGTTTTCATTGCTTTAATTTAAGCAGCTGGGATGAAACCTTTGTAGGCAAAATCTAAACAGAATTACTCAACAGCTCAGTGGAGTTTGTAGATATTTTGCAGATAATGGTCAATGACCACAATGCAGCCATGTGTTCCTTAAGCATGTGCATCCAACGTCATCACATTTGGTTGAATAGGAGGGAAGTTACAGTTTCTTGATTTTTTGTTTGATTTTTTACTTATTCACCTTCAATACGTTTCTCCTTTCAGGGCAACGTGAGCAATGTTTTCCTTCTCTAACGGTGTCAGACGAAATTGTGGTGTGTGGTATGTATGCAACAGGAACATAAGCAGAGTTCAAAGATGTACAGTCCAGTTTACAAGGTGACCTGCATGTTGGTTTGCACACTGTTGGGGTGCTGAGGTGAGCTGAAAGGGGAAACACAGGAAATGTGATGACACCTGTTGGTAATCTTTAGTAGAGTAAATACATCCAGCCCTTTGTTCTGCATCTGCTAAATATACTGAGAACTTATTACCATCAACTGGGCCAAGATCTGCATATGTGTGTGTGTGTGTGTGTGTGTGTGTGTGTGTGTGTGTGTGTGATGCAGATGTCTGAAGTGCGAGGCAGCAGGCCGACTGCCTAAATGAGACAAGAGCCCAGATCATCATTTAGAAAAATGGCAAACTCCTAATGTGCATATAAATTCATACTGGAATTACAAAGAGGATGAGAAATGAGAGAGGCCCGTATCGTCACCCCCCCTCCTCCATGGGTCACTGGGTGATTTTTCTTTTGAACTAATAAACACATCTATATGATGGTCAAAACTGAAGACCGTTACAGACCTGCGCTGAAGTTATCCTCAGGTATGGCAGACAAAACGGCACATTAACAGCAGCGATCATCATCATTTTGGTTTAGATAAAACAGGGTGTTACATATCAAGGCTAAATGCTGTCACGGCAACTCCACACCTGTATAAAGCCATGATGGCGCAGAGTCGCTTACCTCGGCGTAAAAATTGAGTTGTGCAGGAAGTTTTCAAAGACTTTTCGGTAGGAGGCGTCAGCAGCTTCGGCTTCCAGGTCCTCCACTGATTTGGGGCAGGGGCAACAGGGGCCCTTGTCTGCCCCATCGAGATCTGGCTTTGTGGGCTTGGTGTCCTCTTCCTGGTCTCCCACACCTATGGCGGCGATCCTTATGGGGATCTTCAGCTCTGGAGGAGGAATCGGAGGACACGTTTCGTGACAGGTGTACTAGTAACATGGTGTATATTAGTGTCAGAAATGGGACGCTAATATTTTTAAGCACTGGCCCCATGGGGCTCCAAGTCCCTAAATTTGGTGGCTGTAACTGTCCCGGACATTTTCTTTGAAGTGTTAGTTGACATGTTTCTGTCATAAATCCATACATGTTTGACTTCATGCAGTCATGTTAAAATGGATTAATGGAATATAAATAAGATGTTAAAAGGGGTGACACTGTGTCTAAAGATATGTCACCTATAAATGACTTTATTGAAATGTACGGTTGTGCCGTTTTAGGAGTGTAACGGGTCACATGACCAAAGTTAAAGCATGGAGTTAGAGGAAAGACGTACAGCTCTGGATTAACCTTATTCTGCACGTGGTCCAAAGGGCTCACACGGACAAATATATCTTCAAAAGACATCTGTATGAAGTGTAGCCATTATTTATTGGACTAGTGCAGCTACAGTGGCCAAAGCACATTTTTGGTGGCCGAAATGTAAAGTTATGTAAAAGCAATCCAGAAAAGGCAATTTAACACCAAAAAAAACTTTCTTAACTGTGACACTTCAATAAATGAAGACATTGACAGAATGAAAATATATTTTTATAATAATTCATTTAAATTTTAAACTCGAGGTCTTTGTAAACCTACGGTACATATATTCTCAGTCTCTTAGTTCACAGTCTCACTTCCTTGCGCAGATACAATTATAGAATACTGAACTAAAAGGTGTGAAGGAATCAGGATGTTTGTGGAGCCGTACTGCTGCTTTGGCGAAGGCTCGCAGTATAGGGATAAAACTTAGTGGGCACAGGGGGCCATCTACATGGAGTATTTGGTGGCCACGGGCCGCGGCGAACGTCAAACCCTGAGTGTGCGTGCGTGTACCTTTAGAGCAGTAGTTGTGCTGATATAGCTCTCGGTCTTCGGCTTGTTGCTGCCATCTGACCAGGTAGTAGGTTTGGTTTCCATTTGGTGAGACGGGGGGCGACCAACGCACCACCAACTGGACAGAGGAGTTGGAGTATGCGCGCACATCCTGAGGCATGGAGGGTGCTGAAAGACAGACAGACAGACCAAAAGAAAAGAAACATATTGTGATCTAGTGTCCATTTGCAGCTGCTTGGAAAGGCTTTTCTCCTCCGGGTCTTGCCAGTGCAGATGCGATTCTCTGACATCACGACGCTGCTATGACTTTACCGGGCAGCTGGATTTATTTAAAGCGGTCTTCCATTTCAACTATTATATTCTAGTTTTTGTAAAAAAAGATCACTTTGTCTCCATCTCTTTGAGCTGCAGCTGTGTTTACTAAAACAGTCTTCTCCTCCATCACCATGATTGGGTTACACCCAGAAATGCTATCACACTCATCATCATGAACCAATCCCACATGGATTTGGAAAAACAAGCAGCAATAAGAGCAGCACATTTACCTGTCAGTAAGTGTGAGATTGAATGTTAACATCCTAATGAAACAAGTGAATTGAAGCATTAATAACTTTCTAACCTGTAACCACTGCTCCTCCTCTACTGTCCAACCTGAATTAAGGAACGACCTCTGACCTACATACTGCAGTCACTCCCTGTACGTAAGATGAAAATGTATCGCTTCAAAACACTCTCCTATTAGATTCTCCATTATAGGATTCGCTGAGGCTTTGTGAAATTCTCTCTGTTATGAGCAATCCTTCTTGGGTCACAGTAACGTTTGTAATATCATCTGCAGCCTGCAACCTTTGACCTTGAACCTACCTGAAGGGCTGGTGCGGATGTAGACCACCTTGCTCTTGGCACTTGGCATATGTTTGTCCTCGACCATGAGCGTGATGGCCTTAACGAACACAGCGTACTGTGTCCAGGGCTTCAGGCTGGACAGCAGAACTCCGGGGTCCGAGTCCTTGTCCGGCCTCAGCTCCACATCCACCATATTCCAGCTGTTGGAGCCACAGCCATCCTGGCCCTCAAACTCTGTGATGTTCTGGTATGGCCTGGAAGGAAAAGGTTAAAGTCAGCGGTTATCAATGAAACATTGACTACAGTTACATTCACATATATTATTGATCTCATGTGTTTCTCACATATTCATAACTGATATGCACTTGGGAGGGGGAGGATTCAGAGTGGAAAGAAAAAAGACTAAACAACACTTGGGCTTGGCTGAGGTGATAAAAGTAAAATGCAAATAAACCACAAACATGCAAACACGTGAATGTGACTTAAATGAGAGAGAGAGAGCGAAAAGTAGAAAAGTAGCAGAGACTGTAGCGTTCCTCAAATCTGTCCATCACATTGGTTTTGAACGTTTGAGCTTTGACTGCTGCTCTTTGAATTATGTCATCTGTTACGCCCCCTCCCTTCTGCAGTGGATTAATGGCACCCCCACTGGAGAATTAGTGCCACCAATTGTTCATCTCAACAAGCTCAACTTCTAATATTTGCACTACACTAAACAATAACACTAAAGGCACATTAATTAACTCACTTTAATTAGCATTTTATTTTGCAGATTTGCTGGAAATGTGTTTAAAATTTGTGCTACTTCTGGCGGAAACTTGGTACTTAATTGGGCCGACTTATTTGTTGTTCAGTGTATTTAAAGTCCTGTTTAATCAATCTGAATGTGAGGCTCCTATAGATCTCGGATTTTTGCCTTTAAACTAGTTGATTGATAAGCCAGGGAAATCAAGTTCGAGCTGATGTCACTGCTACAATCTGTAGAACTCAAGCCTGGGGAGGGAAGCAGCTTAGGACTGGGGTCAATCTGAAACAAACAAACAAACAAACAAACAAACAAACATACGCCTCCTTGTAGTAGACGATAAAGCTGATGAGGTCTCTGTAGTCGGGGGGACGATAGCGTTGCCAAGTGAGTTTGATCCTTGTACTGCTGGTGCTGTTGGACTTGAACTTCAGGATAGTACTTTCACCTTCGGAGAAAGGAATGAGAGAGTGAGAGCAGAGTTCAAATCAAAGAACTCTGACATGGTTCTGTTCGCCATTGTGCAAATGTGCAGCAATTAGTCTTGTTGACAGAGCAGTGCAGTAAATACTGACATGTGCTGCGGAGTTGTGCAGTAAACTAGAGTAACTCCCGTGCATGTTCTGGACCATAGCCATTTAAACGTTTTTGTGGTTGAGTGTGACCCTTACAGCTGGCTCGGTCGCCGTTGTTTCGGAAATCGCTCTCATCAAAGCGGCCCTGGGTGCCCGTCCTCTCCCACATCTTGCGGATCTCGGACATGCAGAGCTTCGGGTTGGCCCTGAAGAACAGCTTTCCTGCCTTGATGGTGAGGCTGTGCTGCTTCCAGTCCCAAAGATACTGGAGCTGCTGGTTGTCAAATGCCGAGAAGGCATACATGCTAGAGGGTAGAAAGAAGAGAGGATGAATTAACGATAAGTCAACAATGTGCTTCTTGGAAAACTGCACAATGAGGAGTCAAAGAAAGGAGAGGAGAGAAGTGAGGAGAAGGGAAGAGAAGATAAGAGGAGAGGAAAGGAAATTAGAGGAGCAATTTTTATGAGTCATTGGGCAACACCCAGACATTTAGGAATGTAATGTGAGCCTTGGGACAGAAAGATTCCTGTGAACTCAAGGAGAAACAGACAGGAGGGAGTGAAGGCCTCTCCGTGACCCTGACAGAACCTTTCCTTGGACTCAAAGGACTTGGACTGCAATCAAGGTCTTATTTTTAAGGACTGCAGTTAGGTTCAGGTCAGTATATTTAAATTTGCAGTAAAAAATAAATAAATAAAAAAGACAGACTGAGGCGTTTTATTTTAGTGACGATAGTAGTCATCAAAAGCCAAAACAAGTGCGTCTGTCCTACATAAAACACCTTCCAGTCTGCACCCTCACAGTCAAAACATCCTTTCCTTTTCTCACACATTTCGGGGATGACCTCGACTGCCAACGTTAGAACACCAACGCAGCACAATTGCTTGGTTACTACGACAACTCTCACAGTAACGGGCAAATCGGGAATAAAACAAGACAAGTGTTATCCTCACATTAAGGTGCAGCAACACAACAGACTTTCAGCATTTTGCTCAATGTACAATCTTCTGCAGTAAAAGTTATTTCAGGAGAACACAAGTGCAGAGAGTGTGAACCAACAGCTGTCCGCTGCGAGCTGCTTGTTGGGTTTAAAAACTGTGATTTCGAGTGTGTTGGCGTGTGTGGTCCTACTCGTCCAGAAGGTCCTCTCCGTCGATGTATCTGAGGCTGCGGAGGAAGGCCAGGGAGCTCAGAGTGTGGGAATGTCTGATCCGCACGTAGCCGGTGACCCTCTGGATCAAACCTGTGAAACTCTCCAGCTCTGCCACCATGTTATCTAAAAACACGCAAAGACACACCTGCTGTTATTACCTGTTCTGCCACCAGTCTTATTAGTCCATTTATGCATTTCTACCTTCTGTTTTATTTTGTTCTTAACTACGTTCACGGTCGAACTTCTGGAATTAAGAATCTTGCCATCGATAACTTGTGGAGCCATCTTTCTTTGACATCTTTGTTTTCTCTGTGTTTAACTGAAGGTTCAAAATTCCCTTCTCATTCATCTTTCTCGCTCTCCCCTCTTTTTTGGGCCTTCTTCCTCATCCTATACTATGTGCATTTGTGATTTTTCAACACCTGGAGGTGAACCAGAACCTTTTAAAAGCTCTGGTCTACTCTAGACTAATCTTGACCTCACGCCTGCTTTGTAGGACTATTTATGTTAGCAGAACTTTTCAGTGAAACACAAAACCAAAGCTTTGGTCTTATGTGTTTAAAAGAAAACAAAACAAGAAACGGCTGACATTTAGACTGGAAAAGCTGGAACTAATGCCTTATAAGGCTACTGGCGTCGTCTGTCATGGTTTTACAGCATGTAAGCCGAGAACCTGTAGAGTGCTGGTAGAAATGTCAGTAGTAACTGTATTGCTGCTGTAGTGCTGCTGTAGTGCGCTGCAGTACGTACGGCCTCTGCGGATGTTGATATGAAGGTTGCCTTTGATAACAGTGCAGCCTTTGAGAGACTGGGCGGCATCCATGGAGTCGATGACCTTCTCCTCACATACTTTATCACACAGGCCATCGCAGGCTGTGCAGAACATACTGGTGACAGACAGACAGAGAGAGATAGAGGGGGACAGGAGACGGTAAATGTACAGTGTCACTTTACTGACAAACTCTTCAACCTCCCATGTCGTTTTTTCCGTCCCTGAAAATTTCATATTTGATAGCACCAGATTTTGAGAATACAAGACTAGAAACTTTCATTATTTTACCAAACAACCACGTGTTTATAATGCGACTACGGTTGCCTCTGAATCCAAGAGAACTGAGCCTTATAGAATAGATTTTAAAAGTGCTGCTCCTAGTTTATACGTCGCTCAACAACCTTGGGCCCAAATACATCCCTGATCCCCTCGAAGAATATAAACCCAATCAGGCCCTTTAGGAAGCAGTCAGCTGGTAGAACCTCGAGTCAGAACCAAACTCGATTGCAGCTCACCTGTTGGGTGCAGTGCGCATGTACCCAGTTGGACATTCAGACATGCACTCTCCGCCATGGATGATGAAGCTGTCGTAGTCGGGGAGTTGAACCTTGGAGCAGAGCTCGGCGCTGATGCAGCGCCAGCCCTCGAACTTGTAGGTGCCGGGAGGGCAGTCAGCCACGCAGCGTCCTTGGTGGTAGTAATGCACACATGCCGTACATGCTGTGTCACTACCGGGGAGTGTGCAGCTGCCCAGACACTGAGGGTGGCAGCACTCGCCATCTGCTGTGCACGCTCGCCTTACACACTTCTCTGGGCACTCTGGTGGGGAGAGAGAGAGAGAGAGAGGGAGGGGGTATTATACCTTTGCAAAGACAAAATTGACAAAGACACCGTAGGATATCCATCCAATAATATATTATATCAGTCATACTGCAGATGACTCTTTTCTGCCTCTAATTGATTCTGATATTTGTGTTTACGTATTACAGCCACACCAGCAAAATCAGCAAAGCAATCGGACAGCTAAAACGGTCTCCGCCCGAAAGCGAAATATATTCCAGACACGAGCTTTTCTTTAAAAGGAATAGTTTGACATTTTGGTCGTATTTTTAGATGTATTTTCTTATGTTTTAATTAGATGGGAAGATTGATACCACTCTCGTGTCTGCATGGTAAATATGAAGCCTGCCAGCAGCTGTTTAGCCTGTCTGAGTGCAAAGACTGCAACCAGGGGGAAACCGCTATCCTGGGCCCGGCTCTGACCCCTCCAAATGAAACAAACTCTGTCTACCAGCACTTACAATAGTCAATAATTCACATGTTTTTATCTCGTTTTTGTTTAATATGTACAAAAAGTACAAAAATGACAACATTGTGGTTTTATGGGGGATTAAGTGCCGGACCATTTCTTGGCCATTTGAGGGAGTCATGGCTTCACCCTGAGGTTGCCAGGCAACCAGTGGAAATGACTGCACCAGTCAGGCACAGAACTCCCTCCAAACCACAACATGTTGTTTGAACAAACAAGATATCCTGTGGCATTTTGGGAAACACGCTCATTTGCTTTCTTGTTCACAAAACATTCTAGTAAACCTTTAAAAGGAATATTTTGTTAATAAGTACTGGGTCCTGTGATGTTTCTCTTAATATCCGTGTAGAGAGCAGCGTCAGCCTCGATCTGGGATGCCCTCTCATCCACAGAATCAACCACAAACGCAACCCGTCAGTCAGTCGGTCCTTACAAACACATTGCTTCTCTGATCCCAAATTAGAGACCAAAAATAATCAGGCATCCACGAGGAAGGCGTGCAGGCGGCTTCCAATCCAACCAAAAAAGACCCAATGTAAATGCAGCTGACGAAACCATATCCAATGAACAAACCTGTCTGAGCTTTCGTCTCGACACCACTGTTTACTAAAGTGCTGCGTGGAGTTCATCCCAGATCCACTGACACAAAAAGACTCTCCACTCAGGGTTTTCCACCAAGCACTGCTACAAATAACTCCTCCAGTTGCTGTGGTCTCCCTTGAAATAAGAGGATATTGTCACTGATGACAGGGAAAACTGATTGCGGAGCTCCAGAAGGAAAACGCTGGACTGACCCAGGTACAGTATAGAACAGAGCCACACCTCGTGGCGGCCATTGTCACTGCGGGATTTAAAAACCAAGCAGGATGGAGAGCAAACCAAATACTGAAGCAGCTCATTTCATTTCAGAGACAGTAGCCGATTGGTTCAAACTCACCCTTCAGAGAGGAATGTTCCAAGACCTTCAAAGCATCTAGACTATCTGCCACAGAAACAAACACTGATTGCTATGGAAACCCTTTAGATCGCTGCTTGAGATGAGCGTGTGTCCTGTACGGCATAAACAGGAGGACGGGGATGTCTGAGCCAGAAACAACTAGATGAAAAGGAGCTTTTGATTATGTCATCCACTGAGGTTAGCCAGCGGCTGTGTTTAAACAGAAAACAAACAAAGTGAAGTTAGCGGGAAATGGAGTGTTGTTTATGGGATGCTGATGATGAACTTTGGGTCAAGCTGATGCCTACTGCTTCTCCACTATATTTTATATTTCTGTGATTTATCCAATATGGCTCCAAGATCAATGTTTTAATCAGGATATTTGCAACTTGTACTTGTGTTATTACTGCGTTCCAAACCGGTAAACTGATGCTGAAGGAGCTGGACGCTGGCTGTAAGTCTCTTTGAAGAAAAACCTCCAAAAACCAGATGTCAAATTGGAATAGGAAGTCCTTCATGGGGCCTGAAACATGACAGAAAGGTTCCAACCATCTGCTTGATATTTTATAAACGAGCATGTTCCCTTAAGTCTGGAGCATATGATTTGTAGGCCGGTGCATGTCTGTAGCACCGCAATGCTTCATTTATAATGGTATGTTGCGGCACGTCATCTTTATCAAAAACATGGCAGCTCATGTGATTTGGATATTGAACTTGGTCAAATTGCAATTTCAGTAATATTTCGATTAATTGCTCAGCCCTGTTCATCATCACACTGTGCGTCCTGCACAGCCACTCAGGCCGCACTTATCTTCATATACGAAACTGACAATAACCAAATACAAAAAGGCCTTGATCGGTGAAACTAATCCAGCACACCTGCTTGGGAAGATCAACCACATACCAAAAAGTTAAATACAGCATCGATGTGGTGCCAGGCGTCTTAAGCACTCTGATCAGTCGTTCATATTTCCATTTACAAGTCATTTCCTTTTCAGCAACATGTGATTTCCAGACGTTGGAGAAATCTACCGTCCTTCACATAGGACAACACGAACATCATCTAGCAGCGCCCGTGAGGTGACCTTCCCCCCGACTGACACAAAAGCCAATCAGAGCCATCCGACTGTGTGGTCCTACCAACCATTCAGTAGGCCGTTTGTGCTCAGCAGGAGGGAGCCAGTGCTGCATTTCTCTGGCACAGAATGTCCTTTCTCTGATCCGCGCCCCCGCCACCCTCCGACTCACATCTCGTCCACTGACCTCTGCAGTGGGGTGAAGGGGGCGCTGTGTTGGAAAGGTGTAATTTTGCAATGCGATAATGTACGGCCTCCGGTCTGTACAGAAAGGAAGGAGATAACGTGTGCTGAAGTTTGGCTCTGGCTGGGGCGATTAGTCTGTAGCCGCCTGAATACAAGCCGACTGACTGAGCTGTATAGGGTGGACAGTGGTGGTGGGTACATACAGTGTACATCAGCATTCTACTGCACATCTGCAACATAATGGATCCCAGCTTTTACCCGCCGTACCGCACTTTCAGAGACATGTTGATGCAGAGCTGCAGAACGGGGGAGAGGAAGTGGAGACGTAGGAGGAAGGGGTAGAGGGGGAGACTGAGGAGGATGAAGTCTAAAGGATGGATGAGGAGGAGAATGGACTACAGAAGAAGAGGAAGTGGAAGAGAACACGGAGGAGGAAGGTGGAGAAGGACGGGGTTTAAAGATGGGGACAAGGGGGTGGAAACTAAAAGCACCATTTAAAATATATCACATATTTTTGAAAGCAACATACACACTCTCTCTTACACAGACAGTTGGAAGCATCTATTAAAAACAGCATGTCCTCTTAAGGACGCAGGACACAAAGGGCACATCTTGTAGCTCATCAAGGCGATAAGACATATATAAAACCCTGAGGATTGTTCCAACAGTAATGACCAAAAACGGCTGAAGAAAGCACTGAGCTTGGTGAAAAGATAGCTCAATCGCACATTATTTAAGCTGCGTTACTCCATTTCTCTTTATTGCAAAAAAAGTGAATGTTGGCAGTTTTTCTTTACACTACACGGTGCGCATTGAAAACCTCCTAGCCAATATTTTAGGGTACATATTATACATAAGTTTATACAGTTTCATATCAGGACTATCCACAGGAAAATCTGATGTTCTGATATTTTTGGATTTTTAACATTTTATTAATACACCAATCTACATTGTTTATTACTTCCTGTGTCCTTCCTTCAGTCTGAAAGGGGTGTTAGAAAATGAAGGGGTGGGTAGTAGGAAGTTACTGTAAGTAGTTACGGAGTTGCTAATAGGTCACCTTTTCCATTCTGCCATTCCACAGCACTCTGGCTGTAGGATAAAGATCTCTGCTGTGGGTCAAAAAGCCGATACAGGGCTTTCCAGGGCAACAGAAATACCAGCCCGGCAGGAGGGAATGCTGGGAAAAAAAAGAGAAAGAAATCACACCAGTCACCATCCAAATGGTGGGTAAATGCCTGGGTGGTTTCTTCTAATCTATTTAATTACAGCAGCTACGTAGGATCAAATGGGACACCAGAGTCATACATGATCCTAAATACCTTGGTGGCTGGTTAAACACTGAAAGTGGAGGGTGGACTGGTGGTTTTTTCTCCCCCCCTCGCTCTCTCCTGCGTGATCAGCTGATCAACTAAGAATTAAAAGCCTTTCTAATTGTTAATCCTCGCATTCAGCCCCCATCCTCGTGCTGCACAGGCCCACAGGCCCACACAGACACACGGTTGCTGGGATGACGCTCCAGGCTTTAGCAGTGTGTTCTACTCAGCAGCGCAGCACAACAATAGCAGGCAAAGGCAGATGTCTAGACTGATGACAGCAGAGTTGATTCAAAAACACAGATAGAGATCTGTATTGACTTTGATTCAAACAGCACTGACTGGAAATACATCAGTTAATATTTCACAAGGGTAGGTTCAAATGAGTCTTACATTTGGCATCTTTTTAAAATCGGATTAATAACCTCAGTCTTTGCCATGTCAAAGACGACTAAATAGGTCCACTGACCTGCATTTGAAACTTACTTTATGACTTGGCAAACAGTACTTTTGAATCACTTAAATTTTACATGATCCATGATTTTAACAGAAAAAATCTTTAAAAAATTGGATGCACCCTGTTTGGCTTAGCAGTAGAGAGGAGGTGGATGAGCCAAATACTAAGGATTCGCCGAATAAATATTAAAATAATACACGGGAAAAGAAAGATTTTCACTTTCTTCTTTTTTGTAATCCATTGTTGTGGTTTCAAATGTGTGGTTTGGGGCTTTATTAATAACTTGACTTGAGTGGGCACTCAGATAGAAAAGGCTATAGTCAATATCAGGGTTGAGATGTTGTTTATTTCCATTAATTGTGTTGCCCTGGTAACAAAGACCGCCAGGAACAGGCCCCTGGGGCTCCCTCGACTTCCTGTAAGACTTGGTTTGTAATTACCAGTCCCAATATGCCAGGGCTGTACCATTATGTCTAAAACGGCAATGTAAACAATGTTAATGCTAACTACACGATTTGTTCTAAATTAGATGTGTCAGTAATGTCAGACTGCCAATATTGTTTGATCTATGAATGCAGAAAGTAAAATCTCTACATATAATCATTCATACACAGTCATGGAACAACTGTGATAAACCATGATGTGTCAGACTGGGCTGTCGTTGAAGGAATTGGCCAATATGGTCGAGATAGACTGACCACCAAAACCAGAAGGCACAAGACAGAAAAACTGTGACGCAGATACCTTGGTGTAGCCCAGGGGCGGGCAATTAATTTTCCCAAGGGGCCCCATGAGAAACTGAGACTGTTGAGGAGGGCTGGACCAATAAGCTGAACTCAATATAAATTTTATTTCTTTATAAAAAGCAGTAAATTGTGTGGTTTTGATAAGAGCAGATGTTACAGCTATGAATTATGCTATGGAAATGTGGAGCAGGCATAGTAAAAATGCCAACATCATATCGCTATTTAATCAACATTCACAAAAGCAATTTTGAAACCGAGCGTGTTTTTGCAGTAGTTCGACGACCAACCTTAAATTAAATGTATACAAAAAATTAACAAGTACTATTGCTATTTTGTTTATAGTCCAATTGCTTTTTTCAGTTCTTTTTTTCTTGCTCAGTGAGACAAATCCAGTCTGTGTTGAACTGAAGTCAGGTTGAATGTCTGAGGTGCATCAGTGAAGAACAGCTCACAGCTGATCGTCAGTGACGGAG